>RZOE01000112.1:0-230000 GCA_003992445.1 Leishmania aethiopica
TGTACCAGTTCTACTGTTTGGTTTCTTTTTCATACAGGCACACGTCTATTTTAACAGTTCTTTTTCATACATACACCTTGTTTCAAGATGCTTGCCACGCTGACAGATATCACGAATGTGCAGGCGACGCTCCCGCAACCCCCAAAGGGGAAGATCGCGGCGGTAAACGTGGCTCCTGTAGCCCCTGCAGTGGTTCGACACACCCTTGCTCAACACAACCCGTACAAGTGGAAGTGCTTGCCTGCAGGCACTTACTCCGCTGCCGACATGATGGGGAATATGGAAGATTCTTACACGTTGCCTATGCAGGAGCTGTTTCAGGACAAAGAGGACCGCGCTCCGCCTGCTCCTGGTGGCCCATCGGTGTGCAACACCCTTGTGCAGTTCAAGTGCCACCAAGCTGAATTTGTCTCATCGATGGAGGTGGAGAAAGGTCAGTACGTTGTGGTTCAGGGCGACCGAGGTATCGATATCGGGGTTGTGATCCGCATCAACACGAACTCTCAAAAAACCTACGTGGAACGCACCGGCCCTGTCGGGAGTATTTTGCGCCACGCAACTCAACGCGAAGTGGACTACTGGGCGACCGATCTGAAAGATGCTGAGGCGATGGCCGCTGCCTTCTGTCAGGCAAAGGCCCGTTCGCATGGCCTGCCAATGGAGATTGCGTACGCAGAGTACCAGTTTGACAAGAAGAAGCTGACTTTTTATTACGAGGCACGGACACGCATTGATTTCGTGCAGCTTCTGAAGGAACTCTACCGCGAATATGGCTGCCGTATCTGGATGGAGAAACTTCGCAATCACGAGTAGGGAGATTCGCAATACGGTTTAGGGCGTCGCATAGCGAACGTTTTTTATTATTATTTCTGGTTCTCTTCTTGGTGTCTGTTTTCGTGTACCGACGCCTTTTTCTCTTTGCTTCTTAGCTTCCTTTTTGTGCGTATGACACCCTCCTTGCTCTTTGCTCTTAGGTATGCACGCTGGCGTGTTCTTCATGTGTATGCGTAGAGGCAACAGGAGGCCAGATACGGTCCAACCTTCTCTTGTGGATCTCTTTATCTCTGAGGTCGACCCTGCTGTTCACGTTTCGTGTTGTTGGGAAGCTTACCGGTATGTGCGACACTCAAGATGAGTTCGTTGCAAGGTCGAAACGCAAGAAGAATGCAACTTCACGAAGTTTTTGTTGACATTGCTGCTGCAACAGGGAACAAAAAGGGAAAAGCCGAATGACTTTTCGATTGCACCCAAGTATGTTTCGAATGGTGGCGGAGTGGTACCAGAGCACTTCGTGGTGTTTTATCTCGAGGGAATTCGTGCTTTTTACTTTGTGTTTCTCTTTTTCCTCTTTCTCTTGTCTATTTGTCTCGATGCTTCCGTTTCTCTCGCTTGGGCCTGTTTTGTTTTGTTTTTTCTGTTTTTTTGTTTCATGCTGTATTGTTTTTTTGTCTGCGTCTTCCTTTTGTCTAGCGTCCTCCACTCAACGATATCAGACACCTAGTCGCCAATTCTGCGAAAGATTTTCGGAGGGATGTTGGCGGAGCTTTGAACAAGGAAAGGCAGGTGTGTTTCTTTTCTTTTTTTTCGTACCGGATAGACTTCACCCGAAAGGGTTAGATTTCGTCGTTGCCTCATCTCGCTTTTTTTATCCTTTTTTTTTCTGGGGGTGAACTGAGAAGCATGACACACAAAGAAGAAATCAAGATCAAAATATATATCTTTCTACTGTAGTTGAGCGTGGTGCATCAATGTGCGCGCGGAGAAGTGAAAGATAATTGTCGTGCACCCGCTTCCACCGGGATCACTGATTGGTGTTGTCGTCGAAAATGATCGACGGTGTTTCTTCTTCCGATTGGTGCTCAGGAAAGCTGAAGTGGCTGAGCTCTCTGCTCGTAGTACTCTGTCTTCCGATGCAAGTCTCTTCTCTCCCTTACCCCGCCTCTCTCTCTCTTCTCGACATATATGTATCCACGTATATGTTGTTTTTTTGTGGTGGTATCACCTCCTCGGGATCTGTACTGACGATCGTGATTCCTGCAAGTAGTGTACGCACGTTGCCGGTCTTCTAACTCATTCCAGCAAAGATGTTTCGCCAAGCGCTTTCCGTTAGCAAGCGCACATATATGCTTGCTTTTAACAGCAAGGCGAAGGCGCGCCCGAACTTTGGTCTACGTGGCGTCGGCTACTGGACGAGCGAGGTGTACCACAAGCCTGGCCAGAATTACTGGATGATCGTGTGCTGCACGGGCCCGTTCCTACTTGTGGGCGCAATCATGATGGACGGCTTCTGGTCAAAGCTGGATGATATTTCCGGCGGCGGCCCCAGCGCTCTGGACTACGGGTGGCGTGCCCAGGACCGTAAGCCGTGGGACTTCTCCTTCGATATTGGTGAGGGTTACGCTGCTGGTCCGGCCGTTTATCGTCCGGCTTCTGGTGCGGTCGACCTCGGTCATCATTAGGACTTGTGGTGGCTGGAATTCGGGACTTGTACAACAAACCTGAAACGCGTAGTAGTGTATGGTAGCACTGTCTTCATGCAGTTTTTTATGTGTGCAGGACGTTTCTTTTTTTTTTTCTTTGGTTGTGTGCTGACTCGCTTTCGTGCTTTTTATGTTTTTGTTTCGGAATTTTTGTACTAGGACACACCCCAGGGAAATGAAAACAAGAAGGAATATCGTGTCAGGGTGTGCGCATCTCTGCCACCTGCTATAATCGCGCTTTATTCTCCGTGGTAGGACGTTCTCGGTAAGGATTGCTTTGTTTAATTCTTCCCAGGATTCTGCCACGCCGGATAGCCTTGTGGCAAGAGTTCCGCTTCTAGCAGAAGCGTGGAATGCTCAATATATGCTGATAGTCATGTGCTCTCTTGCAGACACGTCCACTGGCAGATCTTTGTGTTTTTCGCGGTGAATGTGGTGTTCTTGGTGCCTGCTGCCCTACTTCTCTGCTCTTTCCCCCTTTTTGTTTTTCACGGTTTTGATTCTTGCAGGACAGAAAGGAACACCAGCGCCGGATTTGACGGCTGTGGGCGTGATGGTATGAACGTCGTTTCCGTCCAAGTTGTATCACCGCGCCACTCTTTTTGTGGTGTGGCGGAGCACACCGCAAGCTCGTTGTTCAATCACAGAGGCACCGTCTACCTCTGCGATGCGTGCCTCTACACATTTGCACATGCGGGCCATTTGCAGCAGCATCTGCAACGTTGTAGTAATGCCTTTTGGATCCCGGGCGATGAGATTTATAGAGACGAGGCGCGTCGTCTTTGTGTGTTCGTGCTTGATGGTAGGAAGCCACATTGTGCCGCTATGGCGCGACGAATTTGCTTGTTATCAAAGCTGTTTCTCGTCGACAAGGTGACACTAGATGATGTTCACTTTTTCTCGTTCAATGCGCTGTTCGAGGTCGATGATGAGGGGTTCCACTTTGTGGGCTACTTTAGCAAAGAATGGACGAGCAGCTGGAGTTGTATGAACACTCTATCGTGCGTGATGGTGCTGCCGCCTTTTCGATCAAAAGGCTATGGTAGCTTTCTTGTCCGGCTGTCCTATGATATCGCACGGCTCGAGGGGATGGTCGGCACTCCTGAACGCCCGCTTAGCAAGAGCGGCAATGCTCTTTTTCGTAAAGTGTGGCGCGAGGAGGTACTGTTTGCGGTGTTCGCGCTCGGTGAACAGGGTTCCCCGGTGACGGTGGGGGAGCTGAGCAAGATGTCAAGTCTTATAGTCGAAGACGTCCTGGTTGCGCTGCAGGACTTGGATGTTCTTTTTAGCGTCGGGAAGCAAGGGCCCCTGCTTGTAGTTAACGCCTCGGAGAAGCCAAAACTCCTGAAGCGGCGCCTTGCGGCTGAAAAGCTGTATTGGACCAGCGCGCCATCGTGAAGGATTGATGACTGTGTGTGTTGTGTGTGTGTGTGTGTCAAATACGGTGAGGTAGGTCAACAACGACTATAAAACAGAAGAGAGAGATGGGTGTTTGTGGGGAACGTGGTCTTGTTATGGACAGCGTATGATCTCGTAAGTCCGCGGCTCGCCGGGTGAGAATGCGCTTTCTTCGGCATGTCTCTTCAGGCTCGATGGTCGACTCTGCTTTCTGACATTGTCTCTCTGTGCCAACTTCTCTTCCTGATGGTGCTTCTGCTTTGCTCTGCGTGCTTCCGGGCTGTGTCGTGAGTGGCGGCCGTGATCCCTTATAGTCGTAGTTTGGGGTGCGTTTCTTGTCTGCTGCGTCGCTTGCAGGGCCCCGCCGGCATCCTACTTGTCTCGTCGAAAAGAAGAAATATCCTGCAGCAGATCAAGAAGCACAATTGCGGACAGCATGGAGTTTATCGAGGTGACAAATGTCACGTTTCCCGTAGGAGTCGAGCATACTCGGCGCACGCTTTTGAGGGTGTTCGAGAGGGTGCAATCTGTGGAGGACATTGTAGTGGACGTGCGAGAGGGTCGGGCGATGATCTCCTTCACAGAATCGTCGGCGGCACAGGAGTCGTTGATATCGCTCGACGGTTTTCCGCTTTTTGGACGGGCGCTGTGCCTGAGTGTCTCACCTCCCCCGGCTTCACCGATTCGTGGGTACATTGTGGCAACAAAGCCGTCCAAGTATCTTCTCGTGCGCAACACGCCGTATCTAGCGGTGGTGGTGAAGCTGAAGCACATTGCCGGTGTCGTCGCCGTCACATCGGCGGGGGTGAACAGTTGCTTTGTCGTGGCAGAGTCTGTTGAGGATACGACGCTCGTGAAGAATGTGCTGCTGTCCCATCCCAGCAGGTGGGGTACTGACGTGTTGGTCTCTTATCTGCGAAGGCTCTCGTGACGTTCTACTACTTTCTCTCTGCTGCTTTTCCGTCTTCGTCTAAGAGTCTTCTGTCAGTCCATACTTGTGCCGTCCGCCCCCCCCCCCCCTCCCCCGAGTACGCCCGCAAAGCGGCGAGACAACTACACAAACACAAAGAAGAAAGAATGGATGCAGCCACGTTGCTGAGACGCATCGGGGATGTCGAGAAGGTGAATCGCCAAAGCGTGGACGAGGCAGCATGTGAGCTTAAAGCGGCGGTGTTGCTGTTCAACAACCAAGTGCGCCTCTTGGGTGGCGCTCAGTCGTGGCTAATCCCAACGGAAAGGGGTCTCGATGAGGACCAGACGTTTTTCGAGACATCCGAGCAGTTGTTCTTGGCGCTGACGGAGGATGAGGTTGCTGCGATGCATCCAGAACAGGTGTCCAGGTATGTGCCGCGTCTCTGCGAGTGCTTACGCACCGAGGAATGTTTCGTGGCCGCTGCAAGGCTGCATGACGTGGTGAAGTGGCACGGAGCAGAGCTTCTGCATGCTGCAGAGTTGCGACTCACGTGGCGCCGTATCAAAGCGTCGCTGGAGAACCTGATGGAGTGCAGTGCTGCTGCAGATGAACGGAAGCGTGTAAGCAGCACTCTCCAAATGATAGACGCGCTGATGAGATAGTTGAGCTCGTAGCTCAACAAGAGAGCAGCCTTTTTGTGTGTGTGTGTTACGCGCGGTATTGTTCTGCTATTCAAGGACCATGACCTACTAGTTTAGTGTGGAGAACAAAAAAATATGACGTTAACACGATACTTGCTTTCAAGAAGTCGAGGCACTCGAATGTTTTTGGTCTGTACGCGACAGATTGGCTCTAGCGCCTCCGCGCTTTAGGCCTGTTTGATGAAACGCATGCACGAGTGGAGATGCATCGTGTCTGTTGAATGTCTCCTCGCTCTTCTGCACTGTTTCTCTGCATTCCTTTTTTTTCTTTCTCACCCTCTTTGCACACCTTCTCTCTACACTTTGGTACCAAATGCAGAGCCCTTATATATGTTTTTCTTTTACCTGTGAACCGCGCGTCTTTCTGTTTCCCGTAAAAGATGAACTTTTTCGCGATCAGCTCTAGCGACAGCGACAGCGAGTCGGAGAAGAGCCTGCTCCGTGAGGAGGTGTCGGAGGCGCAGATCAACCCCTTCTGGTTTGAGTGGACCGATGAGGAAGAGCTGGAGGAGCGCCAGGAGGTGATTCCCAAGAAGGAGAAGGCGGCCAACTCTATTCAAGCGCTGTGCGACACGTTTGACTACAATGCCGGCAATGAATCGTGGCGTGAGGCGCTTGAGGCGTTTAAGCGCATGTGCGATGAGGTGCACACGTTTGTGCGCAAGTACAAGGTGGCGCCGCAGGGATTGCAGAACTGCCTTCAGGACATGCCGAACTTGGCCGAGCATCTGGAGGGCAAGGGGCGCGAGGACTTTGCGAATCGTTTGGAGTTCAAGAGCCTGAAGGAGCTCGTCGCATTGGTGGAGGAGACGGAGAAGCTTTACAAGAAGGAGCTCGAGGAGCTGGCGAAGGGCCCAGAGAACGATGACGGTGCGCAGGACGAAGACGAGGATGCCGGCGCGGAGCTGACAGAGGCCGAATACGCGCAGATCCTCGAGGACATCTCCGGCTCCCGCGAGGTGAACCTGGTGGGCAAGGTCGAGAAGGTGATTCGCGCGTGTGCTCGCAAGGGATACACGAACCTGGAGATCTCCGCGATGGGTATCGCCGTCTCGGCTGTCCTGCGCCGCGACAGCCGCAAGCTTCTGGTGAGCTCCGACACGTGGGAGCGCGCCTTCAAGTGGGGTGCCAAGTTCTTCAGCCGCATGATCGCCGCCACTAACGTCCGCTTCGTCGAGGACTCCTCGTCGGTGAATGCACGCAACATTGTCGTGCCTGGCGGCATCCACGGCTTCTTGACGTACCTTCACACCGAGTTAGTCAACAAGTCCAAGTTTGAGGAGGTGGCCAGCCAGGAGTACCTCAAGATCATCACCTTCGAAAACGAACTTGCCGTGCTCGCTGATCGGGCCCTAGGCTACTATCAGGCCCGCAAGAGGATCGAGCCGTCGAAGGCGTGTATTTCCATCCTCTTCGACATCCTCGGCCAGCGCCGTCAGGAGGCCCACCAGCTCTTCTACGACTCCCTCTCCTCGACAGACAATCTCACCATCATCTCGGAGTCTGTCTTCGATACTGTCCGTGCCCTCCACAGGCTTAGCCTTCAACTGAGGCCCAGTGTTGCACTCTCAGCGTCTGGCGTGTGCCACGTTGCGTACCAGTACGGTCTGTGCGGCCTGTACCGCGAGGGTCGCGACTACCTGCTTCGCACAGGCGTGGTCAACAGCATCGACGTCTCCGATGCCCCGCTGGCTATTCTGCTCAATAGGGCCATTGCCCAGCTCGGGTTGGCTGCGTTCATCGCGGGCGATATCCCTACGGCGCACCAACTGCTGCGCACCGTTTGGGGCCTCCGGTCGAACCAGGTGCTGATAGGCCAGTCGCCGCCGCCCAAGTCGGTGCTGGATGACGAGCACGCGGAGATGGAGTACCGAAGCTTGCTTCTGCCTCCCCACATGCACATGCCCGTCGCGCAGCTGGAGCTGGCGTCCGTTCTCTCCGGCCTCCTCATGGGCGTGAAGATGGAGGCGCAGAATCCGTACGAGCGCAACCACATGGAGCGCTACGTGTACAACACGGTCACGCGTACCCCTGATCTCATGGGAAAGCCGTTCTCCTTCAAGGAGCAGGTGGCCGTTGCCTACGAGCACTTGAAGGCTGGCAACTACATTGGTGCCAAGGAGCAGGTGGAGGCGATGACCACGTTCGACACCCTTCCATCGGGCAAGGAGACGCGCAAACGGTATCTGCAGAGCCTGAAGGAGGTCGCGCTGCTCGTGTTCTGCTACACGAACCGCACGAACTTCTCCACCATGTCTGTCGTCAACCTGGCCATCAAGTTTGACATGGAGGAAAGCGACGTGCGTCGTGCAGTCAACGAAATACTGTCAGAGAACACAACGCTGAGCGCGTACTGGGACCGCGATGACGCGTACTTGTACCTGGACCGCAATAACGCGACGCGCCTCCAGCACTTGGTGAAAGGGACGTCGGAGAGCATCTCCAACCTGGCGAAGCACTGTGAGAGCCGCCTTCGTGCGAACGGTGGCCGTGGCCGCGGTCGCGGTGGCGTGGCCGGTGGTAGGGGCGGTGCCGGGGGGCGTGGCGCTGGCGGACGTGGCCGTGGCGGCCGCTAAGCCTCTGAAGGTGTGGACGTTGGGCAGGCGAAGGTGAAAAAAGAAGCGGCACGACAGTAGCGTTGACATGCCGCAAGCTGGGTGACGGCGGAGATGTGTGATTAACAGCTAAGAAAAGGGAAAAAAGGAAAGCACACAGAAAGTGAATCGCCTCATTCTTTTTTTTGTTTGTTTTACAGGTCTGTTTTGAGCCTTTTTTGTTGTTGGGGCGGCACGCGGTTCGTTGTTTTTTTGATTGTCTCACGTTGGCTTCTTTTCTACCTGTTTTTAAAACGCTGTGGCTTGAGTGCAAGGTAATGATTGAGGATGGTTGTTTAAGGTAACGTTTGTCTAAAACTGTTTTCATGTCCAACAAGTCGCGCGGCGGGACGCGCTCTGTAACGTCGCCCTTCTTTATCCGGACTGCAAATTTACTGGGCTCCAGTGTCAGTGGGTTTCGGCGATGGGCGCTTGCCGCGGTGACCTACCCGGCACTCGTCCAGTTTGCAGCGCGTTGTTTGTGTGCTGTAGTGCAGTGCATGTCGGGCTCAGAGCTCGCTTTGAAAGGCCTCTCGAGACGGCGCAACTTATCGTCACGCCTTCTCCTTTCCTCGAGATGGGGGGGGGGCGGGCGGCGGGGTAGTCTTCCTCTATTTGTGCTCTCTCTTGCTCATTCGACAGCGGAGGATCTTGAGCACCTTTCTCTGACAGGCGCTCCCATCATCGTTACGGTCTACCTTTCTGCTTCTTCCTCTCACTTCTATGTCTGTGTCACCCTCTGGCCTCAGCGTGAACTCTGCTCTTGACACGTGTTCGGTACGGGCCTCGGTACATAAAAGCAAAATACAATGTTTCAAAGCGGCAGCAGTGCGAGGCCGAAGCTTGAACCCGCAGCTGCTGGCTCGTACCAGCCCGTCCAGGTACCAAAGGAAAAGTACGACAAGATTGTCGAGGGCAGAAATCGCTTCTTCGTGACGTCCATCGTCAGTGCCGCTGTTTTCTTAGGCATAAGCGCCCTTCCACAGTTTCTCATCTATCGATGTGTTCGCCGGGTGTACCGAAACTATTGTCACGGGAAGGTGCTTGACCTTTCTCCGAAGCTCTATGACAAAAAAGACGTAGCGTTGTACGAGATGTCCAAGGCTGTTCGCGTTGAGTTTCTAATCGAGGAGAAGGTCGTAGACGACGGTCACTACCGCTTAGATGAGGCGCTTTCAGAAGCTGAGCAGGAGAAACGGCGGCGTTCCATGACGCTGGATTTTATGGTCCGAAACGATCATAACTGGGTGGGCAGCACGGTGAACTTCGCCACCGTTCGGCGTGCAGATACGCAGCTACCAGGCTTTCAAAAGTACGATTGCGTCCTTCTTCGTGACGAGCTGCTCAACCAGAACGAAAGCAAGGCCCGCAATCTCTTCGATTCCGCAGCACAGTACGTCAAGGAGGATGGGGTGTTTCTTGTCATGGATGTCGGGAAGTCAACGTACCCGAAACTGATCAAGCTGGCTCGGTGGTTCAGCAAAGCCACAAAGAGCAGTATGTCTTTTGTGCATGACTATCACGGGTGGATTCGTGAGAGCATGCTGTACGATATCAAGGAGGAGCAGAGATGCCTTTTTGGTTTCTACTACGCCATTGTTCTTCAGCCGCGGAAGGCGGTACCGGCGATGACGCAGAAGACGACGACGCCGATGACAGAGGTGAAGGAGTCACAACAGCGGTCACATGGAAAGAGCGCATCGTAGTCACAGAATGAGCAGTAGCCCACCGACTTCAGAGTGGGGGAAACGAGTAAATAATAGGCTTTACTTTTTATTGGCGCTTCCAATCACTTCGCGCCGAGACGGGTCTGTTTCGGGTGCGTGGTTCTTCCGTCATGCGCAGCAGGTATCTACATGGAGAGGGAGTGACATATGGGAGCCCACATCGCCGTGACTTACGGCGCTGATGAAGCGAGACTACGCAGTGTGTGGCCTCTACACATCGGTTTCTTCATCTCCTTGCTACCGCGGCGTCTGGGCGCCCGTCTCCATTTTACATTCCGTTGCTCTTTACTTGTCCGTTTTCGTTTGCTGTTTTGCCACCGTTCCTGCCCTTCCGCGTACTCTCCTGGGTGGAAAGCATTGTGCACTTGTGGAAGCGCAAATCGGTTTTCATCGTGATCCGCAGCCGTCGAGAGTAGCACACACCTGAAATTGTTTTTTCTTTTCATTGCTTCGCTTGCGCTTCGCACATACGCGCGTCTTCGTCTTCAAGAGTAGAGCACCAGCAGACAAAAGCTGGGCTTCTCTCTCTCTCTATTTCCGTTGAACATTGTTAGAGTTGAGTTTCTCTGGTTCCCTCTCTTTGCTGTGCCGGCAAGATGACGACGGGGCAGCAACAGTCTATCGAGGGGCTGAGGAATGAGCTGCAGCAGCTAGAGGATTCGCTTATGGTGCGGGAGGAGGCGCTTCAGCGCAAGAGACAGCAGTCTGAGAAGCTCAACAATGAGCTGGCGAACGCGTACCTCGCTACCACGTCGCAGGAAGAATCGAGGGCGGCCGCTAACGAAGCGTATCGTACTGCATCCCGGGCGAAGCAGGTGCTGGAACACAGTGAGACACAGAGCAGCGAGTCGATGTGGTCGAATCGCGAAGATTATGTTAGCCAACTAATGGCAGCGGACGGGGAAAGAAAGGATGTTGAGGCTGACATTGGCGAGGTTTCTTCGCGCATCAAAGAACTGAGGGAGAAAAAAGTGGACGCTCAGAAGCGTCTCACGGTGGCACGTCTCATGTCAATGCTGGACGACCTTCAAAGCCTGCTCAAGAAGAAAGTTTACGGCCCGAGCGGCAGCGAGGAGACACGGGCACAGGAGCTTCTCAAGACAGTGCAGGAGTTGTCGCGCGAGCGCGAGCGCACGATCCACTTGCTTTCGAAGAAAGAGCGGGAAATGGCTTGTCTTATCGACTTGAAGCAGCGTCGCATCGAGGAGCTGCGAAAGGAGTTTACGCGGAATGTGAGCATGTATGCGGACTCGAACAACAGGGAGTTGTTGAATGTCGCCCAGCGCATCCAGGGAGAGCGCCACCAGCTTCTCCAAGAAATGGAGCGTCTGGAGGAGGCGAACCGAAAAATTACCGATGTTCTGATGGACACCAAATACACGACGGAGTCGGCAATCAAGGATCGTGATACGGCTCTTTCGGCCGTCGAGACGATGGGCATTTCGACAAATCCGGAGAGGGAGTGCTTGCAGCTGCGCGAGCGCATTCAGAAGGCGAACGCAGAGCGCCGCATGTACGTGCTGAAGACGGAGGAGGTGCAGGGCGGCATTGACGAAGATACGGTCATGTACAACACGCGTATGTCGAAGCTCCGCAAAGAGATTCTATTTTACCAAGATGAGACCATACGTTTCGAGAAGGAAAACAAGGACTTAAAACACCTCTGCGATACTCTCGCTGGGTCGCTCGATGGCTCGCACTGACGCAGGAGGTCATCTTTTGAATCCACTGATCTCTTTCCGAGCACTGCCAGCTGTACACACTCTGCTCGAGTATCCTTCTTTGGCTGCATCCATGTCCTTTTTTTTTTCGCTTCAAGGGCGGCGCGCTGAGCTCGCTTTTGATCGTTCTGGCGTACTCTCCTGGTTTTCTCAGCGACAAGAAGAACGGCATGAAGAAGAAAAGATGCCACTGGGGGACGTGTCCTCTTGTGTTTTAGGTGCGACATTGGTCGGCTACGAGGAAGAGGTCAAGCGCGCGCGCTC
The DNA here is from genome assembly GCA_003992445.1 of Leishmania aethiopica. Classification (NCBI taxonomy): domain Eukaryota; phylum Euglenozoa; class Kinetoplastea; order Trypanosomatida; family Trypanosomatidae; genus Leishmania; species Leishmania aethiopica. Next base: position 11,799 of record RZOE01000112.1, read on the forward strand.
TCAGCAGATGTCGTCCTCGCTTACCTGTCAATCTGTCTCCTATGCCGTTGGCGGCGTGGTGGCGAGGTCGTTTGAGTAGCTGATGGTTCAGCTGTGGCAGCTTGACTGACAACCATCTACTTGCTCTTCCTCCTTTTCTTACTGTGGTACCTGTGCTATGGAAAGCCAACGGTGCTTTCTAGTCTTTTTCTCCTTCTGTGTTTGCCCAAATCTCGTCATACTTCCGTTTTTTTTTTCCATCGGCTACTCGATCGTTTTTTTACAGAAGGTGTGCAAGCGCCGCGCAACACGTCGAAGATGGTCTTCGAGCTCACTCCTCCGTACAAATACCGCAGCTCGCTGCCGAAGTGTGTGATTCGCATTGACGACAATTGGTACGACTGCACATCCTGGCGCAACTCGCACCCTGGTGGGGCGCAGATGTGTGATGAATTCCATGGAAAGGATGCCACAGATGCGTTCTACTCGCTGCACTCGAAGGAGGCGATTCAGAAGCTGAAGCGCATGAAGGCGCTGCCGCTAAAGGAAGGCGATGAACCTCGCGATCAGGTGTCGCTGAACTTCGAGAAACTCCTTCAGCAGTTGCGAAGCGAGGGGTGGTTTGAGCGGAGGTGGATTATCGACTTTGCACGGAACATTATGCCCGTCATTGTGCTCTGCGTTGTCGGAACGTACCTGAGCTACTCGCGTCCTTTTCTGGCCACCATTCTGATCGGACTGGGCATGCAACAGGGCGGCTGGCTTGCGCATGATTTCACGCATGCCCGCGGCAAGTTTGCCCGCTTCCTCGCCAAAGCCTGTGGCGGCATGATCAATGCCTTTTCGGTCGAGTGGTGGTCAAACAAGCACAACAGTCATCATATTTTTGTGAACCGCAAAGGCATGGACGCGGACATCCACAACGAGCCTGCCCTGTTCCTCTGGGTGCCGGATGTATCCGAGGACACTGCGTGCCGGCAGTATCAGTATACGTTCTACCTTGCCGCGTACGCTCTCCTGTACGTTTCGTGGCGAATTCAGTCGCTGCGGTTTGCACTGGGAAGCGGTAACAGGCTCGAACTCTCGCTGATGGCGCTCAACTACCTGTGGTTGGCGCTGTTGCCGTGGAGGGTTTCCCTGGGCAGCGTGTTGCTTGGTGGTTTTTTTGTCGCCGTGGTGGTGACGGTGAACCACCAGACAGAGGAGATGATCGAACATGACGAGCCGTACAACTACGTTGTTGATCAGCATCGCGCCACCCGTGGCGTCCACTGCTCCGACCCCTTTTTTGAGTGGTTTTTTGGTGGCATGCAGTACCAGCTGGAGCATCACCTTCTTCCGATGGTTCCCCGCTACCGGTACCCGGAGGTGCGGCGCCTTCTGCGCAAGTTCTCGGAGGACAATGGGCTGCCGTTTCACGTGGAAGGAGTCTGGAAGATCACCAAGATGAACTTTGACGTCTTGTACCGTATCTCCACTACGCCTGCTCTGAATTCAGCGGAGGCCAAGAACGGGAAGTAGGTCCGGCGCGGAGCTGCACAAATGAGTGGCGCAATCGGAACGTTCCCGCCTGTCGTGTCTTAGCGGGAGCACGCTCCTGTAGGACAAGAAATGAAGGCAGTGTTTTTTTTTTCTCCTACTTAGGTAAAATGCCTGTTTGAGTGAAATTTCGGCCGAGATGATCACAAGCTATAGAGGCACTCGGCTTGCTTTAATTCCTTCCTTTCTCATTCGAACGTCGGTGAGAAGCCTACTGAAACAGAACACTTCCTGCTATCTTTTCCCCCTTCTTTTCTACTCTCTCTCTTGTGGCTCTCGTCTGGTAACGAAACACGGCCATGAGACATCGCGGAAGAAGTACTGTTTTGCACCGCAATTTGAGTGCTGTTGCCTGCAGTTTCAGACGGGGACGCATCAAAAATGGTATGATTAAAGATGCCGGGGAAAGCAGCATTGTACTTGGTTGCCAGCGAGTGATAGCTGCGTTTTCTGTTGTTGTAGCCACTCTTTAATTTTTTTTTTATCGTACCGCGTTCGTGCTGCTATTCGTTTTTTTTTTACCATACTTTATTCACATTTAGTACTAAATCTTAGTTTCCTACTTTGCGTGGTGTGTGCCGTTCTAATTCCTACGCAGTTATGGATAAATAAGAATGTGATTGACGAAGTAAAATCTCTGAAGGAAACACGTATTCGGTTAGCGCGTTTCTCTTCGGTGCTCGGATGACTTGAACACTTCTCATGGTAAACGCGATACCCAGCCCGAAGTGAGTCTCGTGACCCCCGCAATGTGCACCAGTGTGTCTCCCAGTGCCCAGTTTCCTTTCCCTTTCTGATTGAAATTCCCTAGGATGTCAGTTAAAAGGAGAAAAGGACATGTCTGGTGCCTTGTGCGACGTGTTAATGAGGTTTGGGTTCTCGGCAGTACTCTTTCCTGACGGACAAGTACGCTCTTGAGGGCGGCATAGCGTCATATCGTTGTGGCGGGGAATGTAAACGGGCGCGCCGATTGAACCTGTCTTACAAACTCGTGACTGTTTCTCGTCCTCTTGTCTTGCTTTCTTCTGCCCACACTTGTCTCTCTGCGCATTCTGCGCTCTCCGCACTTGTGCGGGCGCGCAACGTGCCTTTCTCTCCGTATTGTCTGCTGTTAGCTGCTGCCTACTGGCAACGTGTACGCCATTCCCGTTTCTTGATTTCGGTGCAGTGCTCAGCTCTACCCTATTCGTATTGATACCGGTTTTTTTTCTTTTTGCAAAGAAAAATGCAGCGCTCATTCCTTGCTTTCGTTCTGTGCGCCCTTCTCTTCTGCGTCGCGTCCGCAGAGGTGCAGGTGGCCACCAAGGACAACTTTGACAAGGTCGTAAGCGGGGATCTCACGTTGGTCAAGTTTTACGCTCCGTGGTGCGGCCACTGCAAGACGCTGGCCCCGGAGTTTATAAAGGCCGCTGACATGCTGGCCGGCATCGCGACCCTTGCAGAGGTCGACTGCACCAAAGAGGAGAGCCTCGCTGAGAAGTACGAAATCAAGGGGTTCCCCACGCTGTACATCTTCCGTAACGGTGAGAAAGTGAAGGACTACGATGGTCCCCGCACTGCCGCCGGCATCGCGTCGTACATGAAGGCGCATGTCGGTCCATCGATAAAGGCCATATCAAAGGCCGAAGAGCTGGAGGAGCTCAAGAAGGAGGCTTTCCCGGTGTGCGTGGTGAAGACAGCGAGCGCCGACTCGGAGATGGCGTCGATGATAACCAAGGTGGCGGACTCTCTCCGCTCGCAGATGAACTTTGTGCTCGTGACGGATGCGGCTATCTCTCCGAATGATGTCATGGAGTCGGTTACGGTGTATCGCAGGAATGCGGAGCGCGAGGCGTACACCGGCGCTGCACCGATGACGGCAGAGTCGGTGAAGCGCTTTCTCGCGAGTGCTGCGTTGGACTACTTTGGCGAGCTCGGCCAGGAGAGCTTTCAGAAGTACATGGAAGCGAACAAGGATAAGCCTCTTGGGTGGGTGTTCGTCGACAAAAACACGGATCCTGCGCTGAAGGGGTCACTCGTGGCTGTGGCGGAGAAGTACCGCTCGCAGGTGTTGCTAACGTACATTGACGGCGATCAGTACCGCCCCGTCTCGCGCCAGCTGGGCATTCCTGAGGGTGCGAAGTTCCCGGCGTTTGTGGTGGATTTCGAGCGCCGCCATCACGTGATGGAGACGGACACCCCAGCCACCTCCGAGTCTGTCGCTGCGTTTGTGGAGAAGTATATCAAGGGCGAGACGAAGCAGACCGTGATGTCCGACGCGATTCCCACTAAGGAGACGGTGAACGGCCTCACAACGGTGGTGGGTGAGACGTTTGCGAAGTACACGGATGGCACACAAAACGTGATGCTGCTCTTCTACGCGCCGTGGTGCGGGCACTGCCAGAAGCTGCACCCCGTCTACGAGAAAGTGGCCAAGAGCCTCGAGCCCGAGAATGTGATCATTGCGAAGATGGACGCCACGACGAACGACTTTGACCGCGAGAAGTTTGAGGTGTCTGGGTTTCCAACGATTTACTTCATCCCAGCCGGCAAGCCGCCAATCGTGTACGAGGGAAGCCGCACTGCGGACGACATCAAGGCGTTTGTGAAGTCTCACCTGACCGCCTCCGCCGCTCCGTCTGGCGGCCCTTCCGGCAACAGTGACGAGGAAGATTTGTAGGACTGCAAGGGATGTGGCGTTTATAGGCTGCCCTGCCATCCCTTGCTGTTTCTATGAAGGATTAGGCTTTTTTTTGTTATATGTGGGGTGGTCAAGAGAGTGCTAGCGCTCCTTCTTCCTTGCTTTTTCTTTTGTTTTGCTTCCTTGTATTGACGTCTATGCATGCGTTCTGTCGACAACTCTTTGTCAACCTGCATCTTATCTGGCAGCATCGATGTGAAAAGAGTAGAGAAAGGTAACGATGCGTGCGCTGACTGCCGTTTTCGTGGGCACAATTTCGAGAAGGAAAAATCGGGGAACGGACAGGATAGTGAAATTAGCACTACGACAAGGACGTGCGTCTTTCTCTATCGGTCATTAAATTTCTGGGCTTTGTAACAACGAAAGAAGTCACACAAAACCTGAAAGTATTTATTGATTGTCAATCTCAGCACGGTGCATCGAGCGTGCTTTCTGTATGCCGGCTGAGGATCCACGGCACTTGTGTGGCGCTGCTGTGTGATTGGGACGACGGGTTGTAGCGGTCAACATTATCTGTACCCGGCGCTCAGCGCGCGCCTTCAGCCTAAGCGCGGTTACTCTCAACTGCGCGAGAAGGAGCTGATGACCCATGAGAATGACACCGGTTTTCTCTGCAATGCCTCCGCTGTTTGTTGCCATGCTTTCTGTGCCATTCGTCTACTTTCGCAGTTCTCTTACTCTGCTTGGCTCTTATTGGTGTTTCTTTGCGTGTACACGGTGGGCGCGATGATGGTTGTGTAACGTGGCTCTGCGAGCATGTGCACCAGGTGGCATTAAAAAATGCCCTTGTCAAGGATACTGCTGCAAGGTAGTGCGGCGGTTTTGTCGATCGGCGAGCTCTCTATTCATGCGTGCGTTGGTGTTATTCAGAACCCTAGTCGCGGGGTTCTCCAGGGGGAACCGGAGTGGTCATGCAAGCTGCTCTTGACGGAGTGCGGCATCCCGGCGCGGTGGCCTCCAACGCTGCGCGCAGTTGCTTCGCAGCAGGTGTTTCACCTGCGGTGCCGAGGAGCGGCTATGGCAGGATACTGCTTCGCAAATCTGAGAGAAGGGGAGCTGGTCCACGTTGTATCTAAGCTCGTCCACAAACCTAGGTATGTGCCTGTTCACGGCACCTACTTCACCACCACTGAGTTGCTAGTAACGGACTCACTAGGCTCCATTGTATCGGTCGCTCAACTGGTTTAAAGTGGAGCCGCGGCTCTTCTGGATCGAGCGCGGTGGTGCTTCTGCTCTTCAGACATTTTGGCGTTTTTGCAGCGTTGACAACAGAGTGTCGTCAAGGTCAAACTAAAATCCCCGCGGAAGAGGGCAGTAGTTTTCGCCTTCGAAGGTGCGTTTTCCGTTGCGCTTCTCGACTTTTCTTCTATGCCAGGGCCGCTTTTTTCGGCGCAGAGTCCCGCAGTGGCACTTGGGGGGTGGGGTGGGTGTACTCACCTGGTGCTGCTTGTGCCATGCAGCTCTTTGTTGTTGCCTGATCTCTCCTCTACCGTGCACTCTCTCTCTGCTCACATCGATTTTCTCCTTCGACGTTCGCGGCTTGGACCTTTGGATAAAAGCTGTGGAGCGACAGAAATCAACCTGAGGTGCCGCTCTTCCGTGCGTTTTCTTTCTCTGACCTTCCTCCCCGCCGAGGGTGATGACGATGAGGAGGCGGATCGTTGTCTTGGCCGCTGCTGCAGCGAGCCGCTGCGCGCTGCACCGGCTGCACCACGTATCGTCTCGGCCCTTGCACGCGTCGGGTGCTGTTGCCTCCGCGAAAGGCGCCCCGAATGCCGCTCTGTTGGGGGCTGTGCGGAATCAAAGTGCCGTCCCGGAACGGCGCTTCCACTGCAGCGTTTGCAAAAAGTCGTTTCGCTTGGAGATGGCGGCAAAGCTGCACCTTCAGCAGGTGCACAGCGGTGAGGGCACGGTGGAGGCAGGCGCTGGTCCCGGACAGGGAGAGGATCAGGCGTCGCAGACCCCGGTGGGTGTGTTTCGTAATGCACCTCCGCAGGCACCAACCGTCGTTACACCGATCGTACCAGACACTCACGAGCGCGCTGCGCGCCGTGAGAAGCCGGCACCAAAGCCACTTCACCAAGCCGATCGCGAGGTGCCAGGTCTTGTGATGGAAAAGATGCTCTCTGTATGGGATGGCACGGGGGTGAAGCGGATGGGGAATCAGTTTGTTCACAGTAGCATGGTAATGCGCGTGTTTGCCGCTCGCCCGTCTGACAGCGCCGAGCCGTTGTACGGCGTCATGAATCCAGAGGGTGAGAACCCGTTCGAGGGTGGCCCGTATGCCCCCGACGTGACTGGTCCTATCACGAAGGACGAGGTCAAATTTTACAGCATCGGTATAGGTGACGCGTTTGCGCTGGCGTGTGGTGAGTCTTTCGGTCCATTGCGTCCTGCTCGGTGCCCGAACCCATTCTTCCGAAAACTAGCAAAGGATGCTGCGAAAACCGCCCCGAGGGTGGGGTTGGCAGAGCAGCAAACGGCGCCGGTAACGCCTTTTGGACAGCTCCCCATGTTTGGGCAGACTCCGTCTCCTGCTACGGCCCCAGCTCCCAGCGCCGCCGAGGAACCGTCGACCACGATCAACAGCGTCGTCTCTTCTCCCTTCGCTGCCGGCGCCAACGACTCGCCTTTTGCTGGGTCGACGGACTTTCCGTTTGCTGGGCAAGGGCTCTCTCCGTTCGGCTCGGTGAAGGAGCCAGCAGATCAGGCTGCCGCCGAGCCCGAGATTGCCGCGCGATCGGCAGCCTCGTCGGAGGCGCCGGCCTCACCGTTCGTGGCTGCATCTAGTGCTCTCCCTCCGTCCCCGTTCGCCGCGGCTCCGAGCCCTTTCACCGAATCTTCTTGGGCAGCGGCCCCGTATGCTGCGAGGGACGTAGCCGCGGTGGCAAGCGGCGCTGAGGCTCATGACGCCGCCTTCTTTTCCTCTTTCTCCGCGTCTTCCGCGAGCGCGCCGGCTGAGGTGGCGCCCACACCGACGCATGTGTGCACCGTTTGCAAGAAGAACTTTGCGACGTATGACGGCCTTCGAATGCATAGCAAGGCCAAGCATGGAGAGCAGCTGCCAAAGGGGCAGCGAAACGAGAAGCGTGAGGTTCCGGACTTACCGGCTTTCATTCCCAGCCCGGTGGACCTCACGATGACGTCGCCCTTCGGCTCGTCGGCGCAACGGTCGGCGTGGACGGAAGTGGAGCTGAAACCGTACGCGCAGTCTGTGAGTAACATTACTGTGGCAGGCCGCGTGCTGGATAGCGAAGTTTCGAGTGACGGGGCGTTGCTTTTGTCGCTTTTTGTCCCCGATTCGGCCGAAAGCGAGTCTGAGGTGATTCCTGTTCGCTGCACCTCAGCTGCCCTTAGAACGCTTGGCAGAGCGCTCGTGTATGGCGATCTCGTGTTCGCGTGTGGTTCGCTGCGCGTTTTGCCATTTACGGATAAGAAAACACAAAAGACATACTCCTCGGCGGTCGTGCACGTGGGTCTTCCAACTGGGATGATTGCCAAACTGAACTGAGTGGCTGGTACACGTTCCCGGATGCCGGCGGCGTGCCCGTCACCCGTCGTTAGCAGAAGAGCGGTGGTGCAAAGCTGCGCTGAAGGAGACACTCTCGGTGAAGCCTCTACGATGAGAGACTGGATAGGGGTACGTTCCTACGTGTGTGTAAGTGTGTGTGTGTGTATGCGGGTGCGTGGGTAAGCGAAATCTGTTGTGGCTCTGCCGAAGCGTGCTTTTGGGATGCCTCTGTACCCGACGTCTTGCGGGCTACCCCGAACTACGGCCATACCGCTGTGCATGATAGGTGGATAAGAACCGTTCCCGATGCCGTCTTTTGTGTGTTATATTGTACAGTGGTTTTTTTTTTGTAAATGGGTTTGCCTTTGCGCGAAGCTAAATAAACGAATTGTGCGGTGCACTGACACGCCGTTGTCGAGCTATGGTGCACTGTGTACACGAGTCACAGCGTACCATAGCACACACAGTGGAAGAGGAAACCGATGCAAAGCCGAAGGACGGGCTGCTGCGGCAACCTTCTTTTCCCCTCAAGTTTTACGCTTTTCCGTTTCTCTTTCCCGCATTTTCTTCTGCGTGTGTGCCTCTACGTGTCTCTCCTATCCGAATCACGGAATATGGGGCATACACATCTAGAACAGCACACACGGACTGGTTCGCCTTTGGATACTTGCCCCACCTTGCACAACTGCAGCAATATACCTCACTCCCTGCCTATTTTGTCTTCTGCTTCGGCATCTGCAGGGGTGTTGCTCTAGTGCGACAGGATGAGTTTTCTTGTTCGAACGGAGGAGGCTGTAAAGAAGCTCGTGTCCTTTATCGCCTCAGAGACGGCCGCGCAGACGTCAGGCAACGACGTCGACGATCTTTTTGCGCCGGTGCGAGAGACCAACAACGTGCCTGTTGATGTTCAAATTGCCTTTCTCGCCGCTCCTGCAGCGCACCGTGTTCCACTGTACTTCGTGGTGCCGCACGAAACTGTCAGCGGAACCCTGTGCTTGATCACACCGCCACCGCAGCGGAAGTATAAGGACCTAGTTTTCGCTCTGAGCGAGGACGGCGATGCAGTCGCTAAGCGTGTGAGGCGCGTTATTGATAGCAAGAAGCTCGCGGCCAAGGTGGCAGACCCTGTGGCGGTGCGTTCGTTTGCCAAGAGCTACGACCACTTCATTGTGTACGGGCTCACCAAGTACCCGCGGCAGCTGACAGGAGAGTTTCTTGAGCACCGCAAGGTTCCCGCATGGGTGAACAGCAAAGGCAAGTTTCCGGAAAAGCTTCGAAAAGCTGTGCACACTGTCGTGGTGTCGCGCCGTGGCGACAACCAGGTCACGTGCCGCGTGGGACACACCGGGCTCTCAACCCAGGAGATTGTCGAGAACATTATAGCCTTCTTGGACAAGTTTGTCAAGCACCCTGACGCAGTGCCGCTCAAGAACATTCTTCACATCCGTGTTGCGGCCACAAGTACAAATAGCAAGCGCGTGGGCTTGCCCATCTTTGGTCACGTTTTCCAGTTCAAGCCCGTGACGGAGTCGGCAGAGTCGCCGCGGAAGCGTAGAAAAGTGGAGGCGTGACTGTGTGGCGAGATGTACAAGAAGATGGCGAAGGAGGACTCTTGCTGCGATGTTGAATTATTCGCCCGTGCTTTGTGGATTACATTGGTCGCACGTCTCCGTGGATCCTCAACCGGTGGCGATGGCGGTGGCGCTCCATTTTCACTCTCGACAACACTCTTCACAGCTGTCATCGTGCTCTGTAGTGCAGATCCATGCTCGGAAACGGAGGCGGTAGTTGTTATGGGGCTAAGCTGTTTAATTGATTCCTAATCCATCTCTAAAGGTGCTCGCTTAACATTCATGCGTGTTCATGATCACATCGACGACCCATTTCACCTCCTATGCCATTTTTTGTGTTCCCTGTCTCTTAGGAAACGCGCTTAGACTTTTGAAACGAATCTGGCCTCACCGTGCAGCTGCGTGTGTGTGTGTGTAGGGGAAGGGGGGGGGGGGAGGGGCGGGGCGGGTAGCTGCCCGGATGTGCGCTCTTCATCGGCAGTGCCGTTAGGTGGTCGCTCTCGCCATGGGCATCAGTCTACGGTGCGTCCACCGAGCGCGAGATTTTGCCAGTTTCTGTCACTGTAACTTACACATGCGCGAACGTTGGCGCAAGGGAAAAGAAGGTACCAAGAGCCTGTTCCACCCTTCAATTTCCATCTTTTCCTCGTTTCTTTTTTTTTTTGTGCGTTTTCCCTTTGTGTATACATGTGCGGGGAACTGGGCATTGTCTCGGTGAAGAAAAGCTATCGCCTGCTCTTTTTACCTGTCGCGTCGCTGGGGGTGCTATCGTAGCTGCACACATACAGCTGCTTTTCATCACCATTGCTCATCACAATAAACCCAAAAGACTCCTGCGCGGGATTCCTGCACGGCCGTATTTCTCTGTTCTCTGCCGTCTTTCGCTACCATGTCGTTTATGCAGACAGGCCCGCAGAGCATGCTGAAGGATGGCTCGACGTTCTTAGACGATCCGGTGCTGAAGAATATTGAGGCATGCCGCGAGCTGTCGAAAATCACGCGCAGCTCCATGGGCCCGAACGGGCTGTGCAAGATGGTCATCAACCATCTCAACAAGCTGTTTGTCACGCACGACGCCGCCACCATTTTGCGCGAGCTGGAGGTGGAGCACCCCGCGGCGAAGTTGCTGGTGCAGGCTGCCAACGCCATGCAAGAGGAGGTTGGTGATGGCACCAACTTTGTGGTGACACTCTGTGGCGAGCTTCTTTCGCAGGCGGAGTCGCTGGTGCGGATGGGATTGCACCCGAGCGAGATTGTCGAAGGCTACAAGAAGGCGGGCAACAAGAGTCTGGAGCTGCTGGACACGATGGTGTGCAAGACCGCCGATGACTGCCTCCACAAGGAGCAGGTGGTGGATGCGATCCGTACCTCGATTGCGTCAAAGCAGTACGGATACGAGGACTTCCTCGCGGATCTCGTAGCGGAGGCCTGCATCAACGTGTCCCCATCGAACGTTCGCTCCTTCAACGTCGATAACGTGCGCGTGGTGAAACTCGACGGCGAGTCGATTCTCTCCACGAAGCTCGTCCGTGGCTTCGTGATCGGCCGCAACACAGAGAGCAACCTGAAGCACCTCAAGAACGCCAAGGTGGCCGTGTACAGCTGCGCTGTGGACGTGCCGTCTTTGGAGACGAAAGGGACAGCGCTGATTGAGAACGCTGACGATCTCATCCAGTACTCACGCAAGGAGGAGGAGATTATGCTGGAGATCATCTCGAACATTCGCAAGTCTGGCACCAACGTTATCGTTTCCAACTCCAGTTTTGGCGATCTGGCGCTGCACTTCATCAATCGCCTCGGCATGATGGCGGTGCGCGTCCCATCTAAGTTCGATCTTCGTCGGCTTTGTGCCGCCGTCGGCGCTCGCGTGTTGACCCGCCTAGACGCGCCGTCTATGGAGGACATGGGTGCATGTGACTCGGTGGACGTGCTTGACATTGGTGGCAAGAACGTGACGGCGTTTGCCCAGGACAAGGACGACTCGAAGCTCTCCACGATTGTGGTGCGCGGCGCCACGCAGAACGTCTTGGATGACGTAGAGCGCGCCATCGACGACGGCGTGAACGTGTTCAAGGCTTTGACGAAGGACAAGCGGCTTGTGGCAGGTGCTGGCGCGGTAGAAATGGAACTGCAGAAAGAGCTTACCCTCTATGCCGAAGCGAACCCTGGTCTCGATCAATACGCTGTGCGCAAGTATGCGTCCAGCTTCGAGGTGGTGGCTCGCACGCTTGCCGAGGTTAGTGGTTTCAATGGTACCGATATGGTGACGCAGCTAGAGGCCGACCACAACGCTGGAAAGAAGCACCAGGGTGTGAATCTGAGCGATGGCACCACGTTGGATGCCGTGGAGGCGGGCATTGTGGAGCCCCACATGGTCAAGTTCTGGGCAATTAGGCTAGCCACCGACACTGTAATCACGGTGCTCTCAGTGAACCAGATCATCGTGGCGAAGCAGGCCGGCGGTCCCAAGAACCGTCCAGACCAAGCACGCGACGCAGACTGAGGAGGCGGAGCGAGAATAGATCGTGCCATGAGATCCCCTAATTCTGTCTGTAAAGACGAGCAAACAAGTGATACCGCTCGCGTTCACACCTTCTTATCCGCCGCCTACTTCCCACTGCGCGAGACGCCGCTCTGTAGCGTTGCATCGCGGCCGAACATTCAAGTCGGCAGATGTGGGTGTAGGCGGTAAGAGCGTGATTGTGGGTGCCGGCCAATTGTTTGCCTCTGGGTCTCTGTTCTCCGTTTTCACTGGTCCTTGCTGTTACTTCCAGAATAGAGAGCCCGCCTTTGTTATTCCCCCCCCCCCTTTCGCGCGTTTGATGTCTTGTGAAAAAAAAAAGAAAGTCAGTGTTCGTATTTGCCTGAGGGTGAAGCGCTAGAAGTCGTTGAAAAACGAGCAAGGAGGCCGCGGCGCCCCCGTGCGTGTGGGTTATTTTTCAGGGTAGGGGTATGGTCTCTGTGTTGCCTTGGCTCTCATTCTCGTCGTTGCCGTGTCGCTCCCTTTTGACCTTCGACGGTGTGAGGGACACATTTCGATTTGGCCCGTGATGTGTGTCTGCCTCGCTGTGCCGGCCCGCGTTCCTTTCATTAAGTAAAATGGCGAAAGAAGGCAAGAACAAAAAAAACGAACGCGAGAGCACGCGAAAAAAAAAACTGCAAAATTACTGTCAACAGGAAGTCTTCACTGAAGCGCCCTTATAGGCGCGCAGCACAAGGGAGAGGACAGAAAGCAGCAAAGGAATAGGGTATGGGAGCACCAGCGTTATGCTCTCGAATGAGGGCTGTTCTTTCGCCACCACAGCGGAAAGGGAGCGAGGGCGTCGGGCGAGCGTCGGCGTATCTCTCGTTTAACCTTGTGCGCTGCCCTGCTCACGCACCGTTGTTGCTGTTTCTCTCTTTACTCCGGTTCTACGGCCAGGTGCCCAACGACGATGCACAAAACGACTCTGGTGCGCCTGTGTGTACACTGCTGCATGTCTTCTATCCTCTAGATCAGCGGCTGCCTCCGATGTACAGTGTCGCGAGTGCACACAAAGACGCACTTTTCATCACTGTCACATATCGGTCTCTCTTGTACCCACTCTTCTTGGCATCACTTATTTTGCTGTTTTGTTGTTGAGTCTTCTGATCTCAGTTTGGCGAACGTGCTACGCGATCGCACGCTGCATTGACTCGCGGCTTTCTTCGCGGTGAAGGCCGCGCGCCTCTCTCTGCGTGTGCTGCATCCTTCCTTTGGTACTGTCGGATGGAGTATCACAGACTGGATTTGGTCAATCAAGGGGTGGAGTCGCTTGAGGGGCTAGCTGAAAGAAAAGATGAGAACTTCCTCGTGATAAATCTGCAGCGCAACCGACTCACCAGCTTTGAGTTCTTTGGCACACACCCGTATCTCATCGAGGTGCATTTACAGCACAACAGAATTGAGTCGTTTCGTGGGCTCACTAGGCAGGCTTCTCTCAGATCGCTGAATCTGCAGGGCTGCCCGGTCGCATGTCACCCATACTACCGTCTCATGGCGCTACTCACCATCGGCTTTGGTCTGGAGGACGTGGATGGCCTTCCTATCACCTCCCAAGAGCGACACTTCGCGAAGGCACTGGGGAAGAGGGCCGCGCTAGCGGTGAGTTACGGGTGGCTTTTAGATCTTCATCCGCGCACCAGCGCCGAGTACGATGCCATCATCGACGAGTTTAGGCGCCTTCGAAGGGATGAGTACAAGCGAACGCAGAGGAGCCGCTTGCCGAGTGTCAAAGCTGTGTTGGCCAATCTTGACCACACGCAGAGTCAACGTGGCTACAATACAGCAGCCGAGCTTCAGCTGACTGAGCGAGAGAAAACAATCACGCGGCTGACGCGACGAGTTGTGCAGCTGGAGTGTCAGCTTGCCGCCTCGTCGTCGGCCCACGCGCTCCCGCTACTTCCACCCACTGAAGATGCTGTGAGGGTTCTTGGTAACAGCAGGGTCTCGTCCTCTAATGGGCTCTTCTCGGCTACCGAGCTTGCGTTAATGGACAAGATGAGCTTCCTGCATGGGATTCAGCTGCGCCATAACCTGGGCAGAGAGCAGGGTGACTTTCGTCGCGTCTGTCTTCAGATCGACCGTGAAACGCTGACTGCCGAGCACTTCTTGTCCCGCGAGCGCCTTGTGCAGCTCAACTTGCGTTCTCTCCGCGTGCGCCATGTTCGCCCACTCACGTTGGCGGCAGCGGATGCAACGGGTGGCACAGTGGAGCTGCGTTTCGACTCGCTTCCGCTCCTGCAGGCTGTTTACAAGGCGCTGTTTCTCCTCAGCGCCCGTCCTGTGCCGCCGCTCTCGGTGACCACGCAGGGAGAGTTACAGGAGGTGGAACGTGTGCGCCGCCGCTCCCCCAAAGCGCTGACGTCCTCGACGTCGCCGCTGACCTCCTTTGCGTTCTCGGAGGGGGAGCCGAGTATCTCGTGGTGTACCGCGTCAGAACATCCGGCGAACTCAGCCAAGGCCGGCGCGCTGACATCGATACCAGCAGCTAGTAACATGGAGCGTAGTGCGCCCGCGGCGCAGCACTTGGAGACGCTCGACAATGTCACGGATGTTCCTCCTTTGCGGGCGGCGTACTCAGGCCCCAGCGCTGCGGGGCGGTCTCACTCTCACTATTCAGTGAAGGCGACGCGGAAGTCGCGCACCGCTGCCGCGGTGGCAAAGGACAGGTGTGCGCCTGAGGCACTTGGCGTGGCGAGCCACGACTTCGACTCATCGGCCGCACAGGCCGATGGTGCCGTGTCGAAGTCTACAAAGGCAGGGGCCACCGAAGCGTTTCCCGCGGCAGAGTCCGAGGAGCTTGCGAGCCTCGTGCTCAAGCTCACCAGTTCTGAGTCGGTTGTCTTTCAAAGCGATACCGGGGACCAAAGCCGGGCGTCGGAGGAGGGCGTCGCTGTACCTCGTGTAGAAGAGAGTGCAGCAGCACTACCTCGTATACCGCCCCTGGCGCCAGCCAATGCCGCACGACCTGCTGGCCGCTCTGAAGCTCCTGCACCTCTGCGCGTCCCGCCTCGGAAAACGCAAGCGGAGAGGACATCCGCGACTTCATCGGTGTCCGGCGTGCAATTGAGGAGTGGAGCAGACAAGGCGGCGGCGCCGGGGAGCTCAGCTCTCACTAGTGTCGGATCGTTTGGCACACCTGGCGCTGCCTCGCAGAAGTCCTCCGTCGTTTTTGACGGGAGACAGGAGGGAAAACAGACAAGCAGCGTCAGTTCTGAAGTCGCCATGTCGGATGGCGGGAATGCGACAGCTAACACCGCGCGGTCATCTGCAAAAGACTCCGCGCAACCAAAGGTTTCCTCCCGCTTTCGGTCGCTGCTTATCGATTCGGACTCTGACTCGAACCACTGAGAGAGAGAGCTGCTAAGCCTCCCTTCCCTTCCCTCCACATTAGACAAGCACAAAACAACAACAACGCACTACACGGATGGGGCTCAATCAAACGCCTGCAAGCGAATCGAGGGGGTGGGGGTGCGAGGGCCTCGGCACACTACCCCCTTTCTCTGGTCTCCGTTCATGTGCCGCACAGCTGTTTTTGCTCGGTCAAGTGCGCACACGGGGCATCGTTTCCACTATCGTGAGCGCGACATACGTGAGATTTTCTGTCTCCCTTTCTGTCCCTGTAAATTACTATCCACGCCCGTGGCACGAGCTGCGCTACATTGGCGTGCACGCGTATTCACGTGTTGTACGTGCGCGCGTGGGGGATGAGGAGTGTGAGGGACTTGTAGTTTCAAAGCATGATTGCGGTGGCAATCCCATGGAGGACAAACAAAAGTGGGTAGCCTGGGTTCTGCCGATCATGATGCGGAAGCGGCGTTTCGTTTCGGCGCACACGTGCCGCGAAGATTGATGTGCATGTCTTTTTTCTGCACGACTCGGCAATATACGGAGCGCGCAGGGCGTTCAGCCAATGCTTGCTGGAGCGCCGTGATTCGCACGAGTGCGTCCAACTCGTATGGTCTACTATCTTCTCTCGCTTCACTCACATCTCGCTTAACATGGGGTTGACAGTTTGTTTCTCTGAGCTTGTTTAGGAGGGTTTACTCTGGCGACTGCTTCCCTCTCTTTCTCCAGCGCCCGGTCTGCCGCGTCGGCTCACATCTTTCTTTTCCCACTGACCTCTGCTCAACTGAGCGCTTGGGTGCGTTAGCGCAAGAATCCCCTGGGCCGGATTGGCGACTGCCTGTAGCATTACGACGCCTGCGTGCGTGCACTCGTGTGAGCGGCGACAATGCAGCAACAGCTGAACGCAGCGCGAAACGGTGCCAATCACGTGGTCGAGGATGCCGTGAGCGCCGTACTTAGCAGTGCGGCAGTGGAGCGACGGCCCAACCCTCACGCCATCGGGTTTGTACGGTCGAACTCGTACGCACTAAGCACCCGGGACACAACGTACGCTGTCCCTGATTTTTTCCCGGTAGGTGGCGTGGCATGGCCAGAGCCGCTGTTGGAGCTGTGGAAGTCGATGCGCTACGGATCCCTCACCGGCGTGTTTGCCGACTTGTCCCGTGCGTGGTTCACCGCAGACAACCGGCTCGTCATCTGGGACTACCGTGGCGGTCGCGAGTTCTGTGTCTACGATGAGATTCCGGAGATGATCAGCGTTGTCGGCTCTCCACTTCGGCCGCTTAGTGGCATCTTCCAGCCGCACGTAACATACATCATGCCTGTGGGCACCACCAGCATGATGTTTCTCTTGGGCCTTTGCATCCTGGGCGAGGGAGAGCTGGCGGAAATGACGGTTGTCAACCTGGGGTACAGCTGCTCTACTGACACCGTGATAACGAAGGCGATCGGCAGCAGCGGCCGCGTGTTCTGCGCAGGTGCGGACGGAAATTTGTATGAGTTGCGCTACATGCGTGAGAATACCCCCATCACTCCCAAGATACGCATGGTGAAATACGGCTATTGGTTCTCGAGCGCCCCCATCCTTGGGCAGGTGACATCGGCCGTTGCGAATGTGTGGCAGTCGTGGAGAGGTAGCGGGCATGGCGGGCTCATCGATCTCGTCGTGGACGAGCGTGACGGCATCTTGGCTACGCTATGTGAACGCAGCACGATTAGTCTGTGGCGCCTGAACCCCAGTGGTGGCATAAGCTACATGCTCTCTCTTCGCCATCGGCCCGATCGACTGCCGCGCTCTCACTCCGCCCCTCATGCTGAATCAGCGCCACTGACGCGGTTGTTTGTGATAGAAGCAGATGTGCAAGGGTGCCGGCTTATGTCCACCGCCCTCAATGGGGACCAGTTTCGCTATCGCTACATCAACGCATTCAATTCTGTCTTCAGCGGTGAGCTCATTCTGCAATCGCACACGCCTTCTTACTTGTCGGGAAACAAAGAAATCAGTGTATGCTACGCCTCCGCGTCAGTCTTTTTGGCGGCCTTCAGCGATATGAGCGACGACCGAGCCTCCGATGAAGTGCTTGCCGCCACCTCCCCTCCCACGGTGATGGCGCCTCATCAAAATGTGCGGGACATCGTGGCATCCTTCAGCGGCCCATCCTCGCGTATTGTGCGAGTCGACGCGATCGATCGGATGCCGACGCAGGGCCCGCAAAACCTTTCTGACTTGTGCGCACAGGTTTGCTTACCCAGAGCGACCTACGTCGTGGTGCATCGCCATGGCCTGTCACTCTTTGCTCAAGCCCGCCCTGTCGACACGCTGTACCTGATTCTGTCGACAAGCGATGCGGACTGCCGCGAGAGTCTGCTCAGTCGCTTCACGTCCGTGTACAGTGCCCCCGACTACGCGGCGATGCTCCTTCAGGTTGCCGTTGGCGCTTTGAACGTAACGACGGTGCGCCCACTACCGTTTACGAAGGACTCGTCGCTTTCGAGCAGCCACGACGATGGGGCGGCATTGAATGAGCTAGGCCAACAGCTGGTGAGTGGAGGAAACGCTGAAGTGCTGCGACGAGCACGCGAACTGCTGCGTAACCTACAGCTCCCTGCGACGCAAGCGGCGCCAGCGAGTGGCGTAGCGGATGCGGAGGCCCAGCATGTCGTCGTTCTCATGTCGCCGTTTGCGACCGGGCTCGTCGCCTTTGTTGCCCGAGCGCTGTGTCTGCTCTGGAATACGGAAGTGGGCAAGATCACGCAGAGTAGCGTCACCCCCGTGGTACGGGTACTCGAAAAGGTCATCCAGTACTTGGACAGCCTGTCTATTGGCGGATTACCGGAGCACCAGCGCACGGTGAGCTTTCAGCACGAGTGGCAGGCGGACAGGGTCGTCGTGATGGTGCCGCGCGGCCGGAGCTTGCGCGTCGAGGACGTGAAGAGGCTACATGCGACCATGCTGTACAAGTGCTATGAACTGACGCACAAGGCGTGGCAGGCGGCGACACTGCTGCAGCGTGTGCTTGGCATCCCGCTTTACTCTGAAGACGCATCGGTGGCGTTTGCGCAGGTGGTGCGAGACTCTGCGGTCGCGCAGCGGCTTGGACATTATCTGAGTCAGGTGATGCTAGACTCCCAGTATGGCATCAGCGCTAGCTCTGGACTTCGAGCAGCCTCGTTCACGCAGCTGCAGCGACAGTGCCCGTACTTTTTCAGCGGCATCAGCTCGGAAGCCTATCAGCTTCAGAGCGACATGAGATCCTTGACACGTGGCGAGTCTCTTCAATCCTACACGGAGGCACAGGTGCATAAGTGGGCTACCGAGGTAGGCGCTAAGGCTGCGACGTACTGGCCATCCGGCGCGCTGCAGAGCATCTGTGAGCAGCTGCGGAGCCTGAAATACGAGAATGTGGCGGTGGAGCTGTTGCTGCACGCGGCGGCGCAGCTGGACCCGAACAATGCGGCGCTGAGTGTTTTTTTGGCGGAGGGGGGCGGCCAAGTGGGCGACCAGGCGCGGTATGGCAACGCCTACTCGCTGCACCAGACCAAGACGCAGGTGCTGGAGCTTGTGGTTTCTACCCTGGAATCGGCGTGGCTGACGCACCGGAGCGTGGTGGACGACCTGCTCGGCGGCCCGCGCCGTTCCGGCACCATTTGGCAGGTTGAGCCGTCTGACGAATACGCGCACTGCTTTCTCTTCGGCTGGATGTGCGCCCCACGCGACGACAGGAATACGGCCAAATCGCTGCGAGAGACGCTGGTGGCGGCGCGCTCCCAGTTTCTCGGCAGCTATTTGCGACGCAATGCCGAGGTGCTGACTGAGGAGTATGCGCACTACCTCGCCAGCGTGCAGGGCGACTACCAAGGCGCGATGCAGCAGTGCTTCGTGATGGCCCTGTCGCCGCTTCCCGACACGCCAGTTGCCGACCGGCTTCAGTATCGCATCCGGTGCCTGCGCGAGGCTCTCGATTGTGCCAGGAAGTGTCAATCCGACCAAACGCAGCAGGTGGAGCAGCAGTTGCGATTGATGGAGGGGCAGCACCGGCTATACCGCATTGCCACCGAGTTCATCTCTTCCGGCAGTGCCACCCTCGACCGTCGTGTGGAATGGGAGGGCCAAATGGTGACGGAGCGTGATGTCGCCCTGCAGCACATCGACTTCTTGTCCAGCTTTGTCGCCTCCGCAAGCGACCTGATAGAGGTGGGCGGCATGTATCCGGCACTAGGTGGCGCAGAGGTGCAGCTGGATGCGCTGCTTTGCTCCAACGTCACGGATGCTGGCGTGTATGCGACCTGCATCGGCCGCGCCTATGAGAACGAGAAGGACTCGACGGAGACGATTACGAAGCGGCTCATCGACCGGTACTTTCACCAAATCAGCTGCTTTCCGCTGTCATACCTGGTGCGGCTGCTAGAGGCTCGCGCGTTTCTGCGCTCCCCGGCGGGTTCGACGGAAGTGGTGCAGCTGCTGGTGAGTCTTGGGGTTGACCCAAAGGTGCTCTTCATCACATACGAGAGCATTCTTGAGGGAAGGGACGACACAGATGTGGTGTGTGTGGAGTTTGACGAGGCCGGTGTGACGCGCGGCTATCTTGTTTACGCATACGCCACGGTGCTCGTGCATCTCGCGGACCTCGGCCGGCGCGGCTCTGTGCAGCAGTGGCTTGTCAGCAACGCCATGGCCGCCACACGCAGCATGATTCGCCGCGCTGCGGGAGCTGTCACATCGCCAAATGAGCAGGCGGCGGTGGGGCAGGCGGAGGAGCTGCTGCGAAAGGCCAACACGCTAGCCTCAAGTGGCGTGTGCCTGTAGCGAGCCACCAGCTGGCGGCGCTGTCCGTGAATAAACTGCTTCCCCAAGGCGTGGATTTGTCGCGCTTGTCGGCATTCAGAAAAAGGGATGGAAAGGTGGGGCTTACTCTCTAGATTGGTAATGGCGTGGTAAAGTGTGGTGTTTCTCTTCTCGTTTTTGTTTTCCTTTGTCGAGAGAGCGCCCCCGCCGTCGATCCGAATGTCTGCGGCTGGTTTTGGTCAGCCGTCGCAACCTCATTGAATACACACAAGAATCAAGAACATGCGAAATAGCTGCTGTGAAGGCGTGAGACTGTGGCTGGCCCATCGGCTGGGCGGCTGCCTTGAAGGACGACATTTCTCTGGGATATGCGTGCTCTGTTTTTTTGTTCTTGTTTCGGTTTATAAGCGCGCTGGTGTGCCTTGAGTCGAGGTTGACCTTTAAGGCGTGCAGCGGCTCGTCTTTGATGACGCCCCCCCCCTCCCCCCCCTCCGTCCCCCTTCCTACGCACTGCAGTGACCAAAAGGCTTGCTTCGATCCGGTACCCCGCGCCGGTGATTTGTGTAGGCGCGGGTTTCTGTCGCGATGCTTGTGCACCTCTCTTCGCCTCTCCACATTTCTCTTGTTGATCTTTTGTTTTGACGACATCTGCGCCGCCTCGGATGACCGTTATTCCTCACCGCTGTGTTGATGTGGAGCGCTGGATACACTTGTCAGCGCCGCATCCATTTCTCTCTGAGTACGGCGTGAAAGCAGTCCGCCTCACGGTGTCGCTTCCTGTGTCACTCCAAGAAGGAATATGGTACTCTTTCTTGAGAATGGCCGACTGCATCGGTGCTTCTCGAGCGTTTCGACAGCTGCGTTGGAGTACGCAAGACCCGAAGACGCGAACGGTCCGAGCAGCAAGCTGGTCGACAGCGATGTGTGGTACGCCAGCATGTTTCTGTATCCAAACCACTGGCAAGCTGGTCACGGCGGGGCACTGCCTTTGCCTGCAAGTCCGTATCGATCCTTTCCAACGAGCTCGATTCTATCGGGCGCACAAGATTACATTGTCTCGGCGCTCGTGCTTCTGCTCATGTACCTTGCCGCCACTTTGTGTTGTGCTGCTGCTGCTGTAGAGGAGACGATGCACTCACTTTAGTTGTGAAGGTCTGCCGCGCTACTAGTAGCGCGGCTGTTTTGGCGAGGAAAGGTGACCGTTATCACGGGGAACACCTCGGTGCGCGGCATCTCCGGGTCCAGATGCCTCATCTGCGGGCCAGCCCTGCAGACCGCGTCCCCCTCCCCCCTTTATGTCCCTGCGAATGCACAGCCGCATGCGGTGGTGACAGGCTCGAAAGCACCCCACGACGTGGGCGGAGGTGAGAGCGATTCAGCGGTACTGATGTGCCGGCCTTGAGGTCGCGGGTGGCGCTGCGCCGGAGCGAGCTGCGGCGGTGAGCACGCCTGTGCCATGCCCAGGATAGAAGGCAAGCGTGCCCGCGTGACTCGCACGTACCTCGTTCGGCCGCCTCACTGCCCACTGGTGTGATGGGAGCCTGAGCTGCCCCACAGACAGAGCGAGAGAGAGAGAGGTGCGCCAGGTGGCGACCAGCGCACTGGGAGCGACCCGTGAGGCGACCTGGAAGGTGGGTGGGTAGGTTTGCGGCTGAGGCAGAGACCGTGCTCGGGTGGCCGAGTCGGCGCAGGGTGCTGTGGCGCCCGCGTGTCTAGCGCTGCTCGGCACCACGCGATGGGCCTGTGGCAGGGCGGCTGTAGCGTGGAGTGGAACTTGTGTCGCGTGGCAGAATCGACAAGTGAAGAAAACTTGAGAAGGGCGGCAGCGATGAAGCTGCGCTGGTGATCGAGGCGCGATGGGCGTGCGGGCGCACTGAGACTTGCAATACGCAGAGGGGTACGCGAAAAAAAGTCGTTGGAGCATGATTAGCCTTCTCAGTGTTGGTACTGCCGACAGCGACCCGCGCCCGATCTGCGAATTTGCGTGGACACAGTCATTCGTCGAGGCGGAGAAAGCGCGGGATATGTTTCCTGCTACCCTGCTTCAGGCACACATGCACACACATGCACATACGCAACGAAAAGAAAGGATGCGATGCTCGAGCAGGGAGGGCCGCCGACCGCTACGTCCGTTGTGAGGCGTCTCTTTCTCTCTCTTTCAGTCATCCCCGGTGGAGATGCCGGCGACGGACGTTGAGCTCCATCCTCCCTCGCTGTTGCTAGCTCTTTCACAGGTTTCTGTGCTTATTTCTCACCCCTTCACGTCTCGTACCGGAATCGTTTTAACTGCCGCTGTGAATGCGCTGCGCAGCACGCGGGGCTCCTCGTCGGAGGACCAGGTGTGCGCACAAAGACGTGCGCGACTAAAGCTTGAAAACGGATTGGCATGTCCTCGAGTGACCAGTTTCTCGTGGATGAGCTGCGCAGTCGCCTGAAGAGGCGGCGCGCTGACATTGTCCGCTATCTCGATGGCCTGTTCTACGAAGACTGTCGCTGCATCATAGAGTGCGTTTCTGAACTTGACAGCGATAACTTGTTTCTCAGAAACCCATCCTCCTTGCCAGACTACGCGCAGCACGTTACTCGGCCCATGTACTGGGAGCTCATTCAACGGAAGCTGCAGCGCTACGAGTACAGGGCCGCGGCGGACTTCATGGCGGACATGCGGGCAGTTGTCAACAACTGCTACCTGTACAATGGCATTCAGGCGCCGGCATCGAAACTTGCACGCGCGATAGAGATTTTTATGGAGGATCGATTTGTGACGGAGCTGAGGGCCGCACCGGTTCAGCCGGCAGAAGTGAAGAAGGCCTGCACCGGCATGTCATCGGCTGACAGCCGGGAGATTCTCCGCATCTACGCTCTTTACGAGGGGTTCGAGGTGGGCTCAATGACGGGAAACGCGAACATCCAGCTCCGAACTGCCAAAAGCGCCACGCTGCGACGCATGCTCGAGTACGCCCGTAGCAGCGCCGAGCACCGTGAGAAAAAAAACAAGCTTCGGCGAGCCGCAAAGGTGTCGCGTGTGTCTGATCGCCGCAGGCAGGCGATGGTCGGGGCACACGCGGCGGCGATGCAGCAGGACGCAGACGTGCAGTTCCACCACGACACTGAGCCTCGGCTTGAGCACGTTCCTCAAAATGCGCAAGCAGCCATATCGATGATGGAGGAGGTGAGCCCCATCCGCATCGAAGAGGAGGGGGAGTGGTTTGACGACGGTGATTTCGAGGAATCGTCGCAGGTATGAAGGCCGCTGCCTCCTGGGGCAGAGCTGTAGCTCCACTTCTTTTTCCTGCACGCTGTGCCATTTCGGGTTCGTGTTTTGTTCCCTCTGTTGATCTGTGAGCCCCGCCGCGCCTTCAGAGTGCTCCAACCTCTCTGCCGGAGACAGAAGAGCAGCATGACTTCGTGCGCGCACGCTGCTCTTTTTTTGTGTCGCCTGAACATCGGGGGAACGCTATCCGAAACTCTTCAAAGATGTCTGGGGAACCTATGCGCCGCCGTCGAGCTTACCGTGTTGCCGTGCCGACGGGGATGCGTATGAGGTGCGAGGGTATCTCAATCACCGTTGGTGTCATGACGCTCACGCAAATGTCTGCTGTGCATGTTCATTTTTGGTGATCATATGTGGATCCAGAACGTTTCACCTCCTCCGATTCTCTCACGTGCTCTCCTACGGTAGTCCTCTGCCTCTCCGCCGCCTTGCACCGCTCTGGCCTACAGGACCGAAATGAGCCGCAAACGCGTGCGCGCGGAGGACATTCGCTACTGGCTGCTGAAGTCAGAGCCTCACAAGTTCTCCATCGACGACTTGGCGAAGCAGAAAACCTCTCCGTGGGATGGGGTGCGCAACTACGCTGCACGGAACAACATGCGTGCAATGTCAGTCGGCGACAAGGTCCTCTTCTATCACAGCAACACAAAGGAACCGGGAGTTGCTGGCCTCGCTGAGGTAGTCCGGTTGGCGTACGACGATTTCACTGCACTGGACAAGACGTCGGAGTACTTTGACCCAAAAGCCACGAAGGAGAAAAACCCATGGAAGATGGTGGATGTGAAGTTTGTGGCAAGGTGGGACACCGTCTTGACACTGCATGAGCTGAAGTCGCGCAGGGAGCTGCAGAAGATGGCTCTCTTCACGCAATCACGTCTGAGCGTGCAGCCGGTGAGCGCATCAGAGTACGCGTACATTTTGCGCATGAATGAGGAACAGCAGCGAAAATAAGGGATGCGGGGGAATTATCGCTGCCTCTGCGATGGCTGCCCCACAGAATGGACAGACCAAGGCAGCAAAAGACGGAAACAGAAAGACTGCGAAGTGTCCGAGTCGGCTGCGCCAGTGAGGCGGCGGCGTGCCTTTGCCCTCAGCCGAGTCAACTTCATGAGTGAAATGCGTGCGAAAAAGAAGGAGACGGAGGGCAAATGTCTGTTGTCTGGTTTCGCAGTGTCCGTGGGGACCCGATCTCGTCGTTCTACTCCGTTGCTGCAGTAGAGACGCGCAGGAATCAACCTCCAGGCTCCCTTTTTGTTCCTCAACGTTGGGGCATTGTCATCGGAGTGCTGACAACGTGTCATGCTCGGGTATCTATAGCTCAGGCGCCTTTGGCCACTACCATGTCTGCACTACCCGAAGTCTGCCCCCCCCCCTTCTTTCTCGTTTGTTACGACTTCCGCTCTTCGATTTGCAGCGTGATTCATCCCATCTGTGTGACCGCGGAGGTGCCCTTGCAGTAGCAGAACGTTTTTGCGTTCGATTTATTTCGACCGACATGTTTCCAGGCAGCAGCGCCGCCGGCCTTCCAATACCTGTGCCAGTGCCGTCGCGACCAGCCCTAGTTGCAGCGGGCCCTTCACTTTCTGTTGCGCCGCCTCGATCAACGCCGGCCGCGATCCCGATCCCCGTTGCTGCTCCCTCTCTTGCGCCGGCCACGCTGAGTCTGGCGTCACCGTACGCGCCCGTGGCACAACCTGTCGTGCCTCTCCCCATCGCCGCCGGTAGCTCTGCAGCCCCGCAGCCGGCAGACGCGTCGTTTGCGGCGGCTTTCGCTCTGAGTGTCTCACCTCTGCCGAACACATCATCTGCACAGTACGTAGCGCCGGTGGTGATCCCGCTCGCCTCGGCTTCCTCCTCCGCTGGCGCCTCCACCTCCCCTCTGCCTGTGCCTCAAATAGGCCTCTCGTCTTCTGCAGTGCCGGTGCAAGCTACTCGTGCCCCGCCTGTCATACGGCCAGCTCCTTCTAATCCGCCGTTGCTGCCACAGCCGCGGCTCTCCGTGTCTGAACTCACCCAGCCAGCAATGCCAGTGCCGACAGCAAGCGCCGCATCGTATCCAAAACCATCGCCTGGCGCCCCACCAGCCGTAGCGCCTCTTCCTTCGATTCTGATGTCGTCTGTGCCCCCGCCCGTGGCTCCTGCCAGCCCCGCCGTTTCTAGGAAGGTCACGTTTGCGCTCTCCGGAGGGGCGGAGGAGGCTGTTGCGCCATCACCGCCTGCCGTGCCCATGTTAGCTCCTAGTGTCCCCGTGGTGTTACCACCTACTGCGGTGCCGCTTGTTGCTCTGTCGGTTTCTGCGTTGCCGTCGCCAGACCTCCCTCTTTTCCGTGCGACAGAGGAGGAGCCGCCAAAGGCGGTGGTGCCACTTGACGAGGCCGCGCCGGAGAAGGAAGAAGCGGCTTATGAGCGTGTGCCGGATTACATGAAGTGTCTGTTTCCTGCTTTGCTGGAGGGCTCATCTGCGTGCTCGCCACCACTGGAGTTTCCTTTGGCTGACGCAACGGCGCCGCACGTTCTCACCCCTGCTGCGCTGCTGCGCTGGTCGGAGGCGGAGGTGCTCGCGGCTCTGCCGACCACGCTGCCCCCGGAGTACGTAGTTTTTGGCGGAGCGAGGTACAGCGGCGCGTCCCTCGACCTCGTGCGTCCGCCACTCGCCGTCACTAAAGGCGCGAAGCGCACGACGCACTTGCACGGCGCGATGGAGGTCCAACGACTTCAGTTTCTCGTCGATCAACTCGAGGTGGCGAGGCACTACTTGAAGATTGAGGCGCGGCGCGTAACCAAAGAGCAGCGGCTGTCATCCCCCCTGACGACGGCAGGCTGCGCCGCGGTGCCCGCCGACGCCGTGAGTGATGCCATTTACAAGCCCGAGGAGGCCGAGGATGTGGCGAAGGCGAATATCTGGACCGCCGCGTACTTCGGGTCTCCTCAGCAGCTTCGTGCGGTGATGGAGAAGCGCAAGTTTGACGGAATGCTAGACAGCGCCGGCTACGTGCACTATAGACGGCGCCAGTGGGGCTTGAAGAGGGTAGGCGACACGTTTGCGCTCGGGCTTGGATCGAGAGGCACCCCATTGCAGTTTGCGGCGGCAGCGGGGAAGTTGGACAGCCTTGTACTCCTCCTCGCGAGCGGGGCACGGGATACAGCTTTTCCCAGGTTGAAGGAGATTCTGTCAGCTGACTCCATGCAGGTCATTGAGTCTGTGTTCAAACCCCGCAGCCATGCGCCACGACAAAACCGTGCACCGACAGCGGAGGCGGTGTTCACGAGCAAAGCAGCGCTGCCCGTCACGGCACCCGTTTTTACAAGTGAGCACGTAGTTCGGATCGATGAGTGTGGTCGATCGCCTCTGGGACAGGTAGGTGATGCTACCACGGCAGTGATGGCGGCGTTCGCATAGCCGACCAGTAGTCGTTTTGAGGAGGGCGGAATGGGTGAGCAGGCTGGGGTGGGGGCAGGCTCGCATCGAGCGAGTGCAGCCCGAAACACCCTCACCCTCCCCTCTCGCACAACTGCTGCGGCGCTGTTGGTGGGGTCTGTGTGCGACCGGCCACGCTGCTCTGTCGTGTCTTCGGATGCGACACTCCGTGCATGCCACTGGTGATCGCTACTTCTCTGTGGTGCGCACACGCCGCTGTGGCTTTTGTTTTTGCGTTTCTTCTGTTCTCCTAGATGTTTCTTTGGACCAGAGAATCTACGCTGTCCACAAAGGACGACGAAATCGGAGGAATGCCCACCAGTCGGTGGAGTCAGCGCTTCTGCTGTCTCTTTTTCCCTGCATTCTCTGCCTCGCAGAAGCGGGCACAGACGGGCTCTTGGTTTCGTCTCTCCAACATACCACTGCCAACGGGTGAACCTTGAGGGGATGTGGTTGGTCAGCTCACTGTCCGACCGCGACATGTCTTCTTTTCTTGTATCTCGCAGGGCGGGAGATTTTCCTTCCCTTCTCGCTTGCCCCCCCCGCCACCCCGCCACCCCACCCCCTTCCTTCACCTGTAACTCGGTGGTGTGGTTGCAAGGCACCAGCACACGCGCAAAGGCAAAGCGGATACTGCTTCGTGCGGCTTCATGGAGGTACTCAAGCGCGAGTGCTGGTTTCACAGGGAGCAGGCGACTCCCCATTCCACGAAGGTGGACACTGCGGCGCTTGACGGGTACGTTGCGCGCGGTCGAGTTACGCTTGCAGCCGTGAAGCTGTCGGACGGACGCGATGTTTCCTCCGTAGCCGTCAAGGAGGCCTCTCAGGGGGATGTCAAGGGACTGCCGTGCGGCGCGCGATCGCTGCTGATCGACCGCGCTGATGGCAGCATTGTGTGTCGCGGCATCAACAAGTTCTTCGACCTAAATGAGGTGGGTGACGACTGGCTGAGTGATTCCTCCTTGTGGACGGGCGCGTACCGTATGTGGGCTGTCCGCAAAATGGCTGGCTTTATTGTCACGCTCTTCTCGCTCGACGGCGTGCGGCTGGAGGTGATGAGCAAGCACGTTCTCGCTGGCCCTCACGTCGACGCAGCGCGCGAGCTACTGGAGCAGGTGAGTGAGGTGCAACGAGCTCGATTGGCGGCAGATTTGTTTGAATGGGGAGCGTGCGCGTGCTGCGAGTGCATTCGACGCGCGCAGGATTGCCATCACCCGGTGCTGGAGGCACAACAGTTTGACCAGCAAATTGTCCTGATTGCGGTGCAGAGGCGCACACAGCTGCAGGAGGAAAGCTTATGCTTCTCGGAGCTAGCGACTTTGGCCGACCGATGGGGTCTCGGCTGCGCTCCAGGTGTGGCCGTGCCGAACAGTGCTGCGCTGCGCTGTGTGTTCGCTGCCACAGCGTCGTGGAATGCGACGTACACCCTCTTTGACATGTGCCCACAGCTTGCGGAGGGGTTTGTGCTGCTAATCGAGATGGCAGGGTCGACGGCGGCCTCAGGGCACCGATGGTGCCTCCCATTGCGACTTAAGCTCAAGACGGCCAAGTATGTTGTGCTGCGAGCTTTCCGCTCTCTCGTATGCGGCGACTCGCGCCCACAAAGCTATGTCTATCATGAGGCGCTGTTGGGGTGGCTTCAGCTGAGAAGCGCTGCGGAGGTTCGACGGCGTGTAGAGGAGGTAGGAGTGCATGCCCTGAACAACGATTTCGAGTCGGGCTTATTGGCGCAGCGGCGGGTGCGACACCGAGACTCCCAAGAGACGGTCGGCGACGCACTTGCTCGCCTCCAGCGCACGACGGCACGCATAGCCTGCCCTCGCGGCCGGTGCCCTCTCACGGTGGTGGTGCTCTGCGGCTTACCGGGGGCCGGTAAGTCGACGCTGGCGATGGCGCTCTCCCGCCTGCTTGCCTCACAGGGGGAGGCGTCTCCGTTCAGCTTTGTCGTGCACCTAAGTCGCGACGCAGTGGGCTGCACCGTGGCGGCTGACCACGGGATCACGGACGCGAGCAGCAAGCATAAACAGCGACGGCTGGGCGCGCTTGTTCACCAGACCCTGTGCGATCAGATGCGGGAGGTGGCGTGCTTCTCCGCAGAGACGGAGCAGAGCGGTCTTCTTCTTCTCGATGCGTGCAATGCGACGCAGAAAAGTCGACATATATGGCGGCAGTGCTTCCCGAAAACGTTGCACAAGTACGAGGTAGCTTACGTCGAGTGCTCGGACGCCACGGCGATGGTGCAGCGTGCCGCCAGGCGTGACGGCCACGAGGTGCTGCTCAGCGCTGCCGAGGCGCAGCAGGCACTCTATGCAGTGCGCAAAAAGTTTCAGCCTCCTTCTCTGGAGGAGGCTGCGTGGCGCGTGGACACGAAGTGGTGCTGCGTAGAAGAGGCGGCAGCTAGCTTGCGCACTCATCTCGCGGAAAGAGCGCCTCCATCGAGCTGCGCCGGCTGCTGCCGAATTCTGACAATCTTAGCGCTACGGGATGAGAGGCGTGAGAGCCATGTGACTCTGCTGCACAATCTGCTTGGCGCATCGGAGACCACCACCGCGGCACTTGCCAGCATGGTGTTGTCCGTCAAGTCGCCCCCAAAGGTGGCGAGGGCAACTTCTCTACAGCTGCGACTCGACTGCTCAACGGAGGCGCTTCGCAGCGCTGCGGCGCAGCTGATTTCTTCCTCGCTCGACGAGCCGCGCGAGCCAGCCGTGTCTTTTGCCTCTGTCGGTCGTTTTCTTCTCCACGGCGTCTCGGCAGCACTTCAAAGTTTTTCGTGGGCACCCTCGTTCCGAGTTACTGGGCATGTAACCAGAGGGCATTTAAAGTGGTTGCGTGGGTGGCTGCTGCGCGGGCGCGATCGGGGTGGGCCTGCGGAGTTGGAGAAAGCGCTACGGGAGCGGTTCGCAGTGGTGCCGGCGAGGCCGCACGTGACGCTACTCTACATCAATGCTGCAGCGGGGCCCACAAGTGCCAATCAGGCCATGTCCGAGTATCTCTCCCAGACTGGCATGCACCTCGGCCAGGAAGTGACGGTGAAGGTTACATCTCTGCTTTTGGACCGCCATGCCTTGAGCTTCGGCGTTACATTGACAGGTGGGCAGCAGGTGCAAGGGCAGAGTATGCATGGCACCAGGTGCACTGTCACCCGCCTGCACATCACAGTGGGCACCGCGCCCGGGGTCGCTGCCTCCTATGCCGGGAACATGTTCGCCATATTCGATGTCCTGCAGGCGGAGAACGAGTCACTAGAGACAGAGCGGCGGGACTCGTTGCGAGCAGTAAACCGAAGCCAACGAAAGTACCACAACTTTGTTGAGTACCGGCTTAACACTGCGCTTCCCGTCTGTGGCGTGGTCGAGGTATGCGGCTCGTGAGCAAGTTGTGGTGGGCGAGTAATGATGCAGCGAGAGAAAGGGGCTGGCTGCTCCTCTCGTGCGACGCGAAACACTTTGCTTGTTTTCTCTGTGTCTGTGTGTGTGTGTGTGCCTGCTGCAGTCGCGATTGCGACTGCATGCGTGCGCTGGGTTCTGCGTGTGTCTTGAAACACCTCACAGTCACACAGTTCTGTGTTCCGCGGATCAGTCAAGTACCTCATCTACCGAACAGCGCTCGTCATAAATGACTTGACGCTTTCTGTTTCTTTTTGGAAGACTCGTCGCAGCTCCAGCATGGCGAAGATGATCATGCGCTCCGAACAACACACCCATAGCGGATTGCATCCCTTCGGTGCCGTATGCTGCCACGCCCGCGCGCACAAGCTGCTTTCTCATCAACTCAATCGCTCTTCTCGTGCACAACGGCTGCTCTCCCTCTCTGGGACTGCTCTCCGTCTCTCTGACGCTTCACCATTCGGGTAGTCTTCAACCCTCCTTTCCTCCCCCAAAGCACACACACAAACATACACTGACACAAAGATATCTTGCGTCTCAACCGCCACCCACCCCTCTCCCATGACGGAGCAGCAGGAGTCTGCGCAACTCCCCACAAGCGACGTTGTGCCGGCGGTGCAGAAGGTGCGCGACGATTACATGAAGTATGTCTCTGATGTCTTCACGGATGAGCTGGTCGAGTTGTATGAGCTCGACGGAAGCAACGACGCTGTGAAGCAGCTGACAGCGTGCCTCGAGTGCGGCGTTGCCGTGTATGGCCACCCGATCGCTGTGGAAGACCCGAGCCTTAGGTAGTGTCGTGCATCCACAGCACACAAAAACTTGTACACACGGATGTTCTGCCGACTCGTGCACACCAAGTACAACTCGCAGCGGCGTGTGCGTTTTCTCACTGCCGACTGAGCGGCTCGGTTTTTAGTGCACGTCACCGAAGACATGCCTCCTTGTACACTCCCAGCTCGTATAAGCCGACTAACGCGTCAGCTCTAAATTTCGGTATCCATCCTTTACCACGCAGCGAACGAATGCGATCACAAACGTGGGTGTGATCGTTGCGGCCTCTTCGAGAGCGTCCCCCCTTCATGTGCTCTCTCCTAGCACGATCACCACCAGCTGCGCGGCGCAGATGCGTACCACGTCTTTTAGCGATCACCGAATCTTTGCATGGGTGTTCCCCTTGGCTTTCCGCGAAGTGAAGAGGCTGGACGAGGAGGATGGTGCACGCCCATCAGGCGTGCACTAAACAAGCCGTGCAAGAGACGCACCCCTCCTCGCGTGCTCTCTCCCGCTCTTACGGGTCTTCGATGACGCGTTCGCTGCTGACTCGGTCGCTTCTCCCCCCACCCCCTCCCTCTGCTCTTTTTTTTCCAAAGCGTTGTTGTCTTTTTTTTTTTTTCGCAGTCTCAGCTCTTAGCAGGGGACTGCCGCCACCAACTCGAGACGGTACTGCTTCGAGTTTATCACGGCGTGCCGGTCACGTTCGTCTTCTTGAAGCGCTACTCGAATGACGCGTAGCTGAAGAAGACACACACTCACGTCTGCGCCCACGTACACACACGCTGGCAGAGCCGTGCCGCCTGGTGGCCATCTACATTGCGAATCACATAGAGAAGCAACACACACACACATGCAGTGGAGCGCAGGTGCCCTGCTTCTCCCCCACTGCCTGCGCTGAGTCCGCACAACGCGTGCCAGCAAAGTTGTCCAGCGCCCCTTTTTTCGTGCGCAGGCTCTCAAAACAACGAGGGGCCGGCTTTGCGTGGGCTTCTCGCTGCACACACGCTCACATACATACACCCGTGCAAAGGATGCGGCGGTTCGTGGCATCGCGCACCGCGCTACGAGCTGTGGTGCCGCGTCGCTTCATGAGTACCTCTAGGATGCTGCGGGATGGGCATGCGTCGGCTGCTGCTGCTGTGGCGGCGGCCACAGCCACAACTGCTTCGGCCTCCGCCGCTTCTTCGTCCCTCCTCACCGCTGACGAGCTGCAGCGGATCGCTCAGCTTATCGAGAACGATCCACGCATTCTTATGGAGGTGGTTGCGAGTCTCGACCCGCAGAGTCGTCGCCGGCTCGTCGTGACCGGTGGCGCGATGGAGTGGTTTGGCACTGAAAGCGCTGCGCAGGAGGTGGAGAAAGCGGACGAGGACAAAGACCGTCAGATCTCGCCAAAAGACTTCGACCACTGGTTTGAGAGTGCCCTCAAGCGGCGTCAGGAAGAGCAAAAGAAGCGCGCGACAGAGGGAAAGCAGGCCACCAACCTGGAGAGTGGCACCTCTGCGGCCGCCAACACGGCGTCGCCCGCCGCCGCTGTTTCGAAAGCGGTGCCGCTAGCGGCTCTCTTCATGATTGCACTGGAGGCCGGGCTTCCCTTCGTTGGGTTTGGCTTCCTGGACAACTCCACAATGATCTTAGCCGGCGACATGATTGACGGCTCACTTGGCTTCTATCTCAACTGCTCTGTGCTTGCCTCGGCAGCCATGGGAAACATCTGCTCGGGGATGCTGGGGATGCAGATTCATGGGCTGATTGACAAGGCGATGCAGAAGCTGAACTTGAACACACCAGTGCTTACAGAGGAGCAGATGAAAGACCGTCGCGTGTTCTTGGCTGGCCACCTCGGTGGCACCTTTGGCATCATGCTGGGCCTCATCCTCGGGATGGTGCCACTGCTCTTTCTGGACGGTGACACGAACGAGAAGTCCGACTACGTCATGTTTCAGCGTTGGGACATCAACAACAGCGGCTTTGTGGAGCTGCCAGAGTTTGAAAAGGTGCTGCGCGAGCTCGGCCTGCACCAGACGGACGTTAGAGCAAAGAATTTGATCGAGAAGTACGGCGAGAACAACCGAGTCGACTTTGAACAGTTTTCACAGATCAAGGCAGATCTACGCGATGGAAAGCCAATTTTCGACTAGCAAGAATCATGTCCCCGGCGACAAGCAACGCGGCGGAGCATGGTGGTGGCTTGCTGAAAATCGCGCGTGCTCGCCTCTTAGCTTGTACTGCAGCTCTGCATCTGCGGCCGCCTTTTCTAACTCGGTGCTGTATTATCGATCTGGTGCAATAAACCTCGAAAGCAACAACGAAAAAAGAAACTGCCAAATCGAGGGCGATCGCCCTTCTATGCCTTCTCACGGCATTGCTCATCTGCCACGACAAGGGTGTATGCGTGTACTTGGGTTTCGGGTTCCCTGCGCAGCTGTGGGAGTGGCACGCAGCAAGCAGAGAGGATAGGGTTTCACATGGTATGGGCGAGGGAAAAGGGGCGGTGGGCGTGAGATCAGGTCCACAGACTCTGCTCGCGATCGCGCACACCCCTTTCCTCTCTCTATCGGTCTCTCACTTCGCCACCCCTTCGTGCGGTTGATGCGAAGTCGTTCGTCTCTGCTCGCAGACCGCGCCTCCTTTGGCGCACAGGAAGTCGTGCCTCTTCGGCTGTCCTAATCGCCTCTTTTCGCTCCCCCTTCGCGGCTGCGCACCGCACCGCTCCCACTCCTCGCCCGCACAACAGCGTGAGCGTCGATTTGCTTCTTGGGAAGAAAACGGAAGGCTTCTGTGTCCCCCTCCCCCTCGTGCATTCCTGCTCGCACGTTGGAGTGTTTCTGCTTTGCCGTTGCAGTTGCCGTGACATCTGCGACGCGCTGTTGTCTTGGCGTTACTGCGAGACGGCCCCCGCCGCCCCCTCGCTCATCTGTGTCACCAGAGGAAGCGCTGAAGTGGCGTCGTCACGTTCTCTGTCTCCCTACCTCCTTTCCCGCGCTTTTTATCAGACTGGGTCGACGAAGGAGCGACGCCTTGTGGAGGGTCGGCAACCGGTGTGCCGAAAACTTGCCTTCCGCATGTGGTATTCGCGACCTCGCATCGGTCCTGTTCTGTGCTAGTCTTCCCGCTCTCATCAATTTATGTGTTTGTACAGGGTGCTGGCGCAGGCGTGTTTCCTGGCGTGAAAGCGCGCACGCACGCGGTGAACTCGGACGACGCTACGCTTGCTTCTGGTGGATGCGCGGGCTTCCCTTCGTAGAGAGCGGGTTGAAACATGTCCTGCGAGTGCGACGATAAGTCCTCCCTTGTCGACAACGCAAAAGGAGCGTCGTACCACGGCGTCGCGCAAGCGAATCCTGGGGAGGAGTACGATTGGCGCCAGCCGCACAACAGCAGCATCTTCGTCGACAATCGCACGTTCAGCAGCCTGGAGGAGGTGCAAGGGTCACTATTGGAAAGCTGCTGCCCCGGCGATGGTGTGCTCTCAGGTGCCCTCGGGCTGGTGACGTCGGCGTGTACGCCGACAATGCTCTCGCTTCCCCTCGCCTTTGTGGTGGGCGGGTGGGCGTTTGCGATGAGCTGCATTCTGATTTGCATCCTTGTGACGTTTCTCTCTGTCCGAATTTTGGCGCTCGCCTCCCTCTCCGCTGACTCGGACGACTACGAGACGGTGGCCGGCTTCTTTCTCGGCGCCAAGGGCCGTTGGATGGTGCGCTTCATTCTCTTCTTTTACAACTTCGGCTGCGCGGTCGTGTACTTGAGCTTCATCAAGGACAGCGTCACGCGGATCCTGGTGAGTCGAGCGAAATTCCTGCCTCTGTGGATGCGCAGCGACACCGGCGGCACCATCTGCCTCTTTGCCTCCACGCTAATCATCACCCCACTCACCTTCAACTCGCGCTTGGCCTCGCTGCGCACGAAGGGGTTTGTGAGCAACCTCTTCACCATATTCATCATCTTCACCGTTGCGTATCGTTTCTTCGTCCCGGAGAGCGTCAGCGGTATCGCGAAGACTGCCGAGCCCTCGGCGGACGCGAACCGAGGTTTCTCCGAGGGTCGACTGGCGTTCTTTCGCCCGTATATGTTTTCCGCGCCGATCTTTGTCTTCTCCTACGAGGTGCAGTCGAACGTCATGGCAGTCATGGAAGACCTGCACGACTGCACTGGCCGCAAGATCCTCGTATCCACCTCGCTGGCGCTCTGCGTCATGTCCGTCTTTTACATTTTGCTCGGCGTCATGGGGAGCCTAACTTTTCCGCACCTTTCGAGCGGTAACATCCTCTCCAGCTACAACGCGGAGACGGATCTGCTCATGATGGTGTGCCAGCTCATGTGCTGCTTTAGCGCTGCGGTGTCCTTTGTGTTCTGCATCTTTCCGTGCCGCCTCGCCGCCTTTATGTTTCTCTCTGGAGGCGGTGGCACCAAGATCCCAAAGAAGACACGCACAAGGCTTGGTGTGGCTCTTTCCGCGGTGTGTTGCGCCCTCGCAATTTTCCTGCCGGATGTGGCGAGGGTGGTATCAATTATTGGAGCTCTCTTTAGCGCCACGCTCTCCATGACATTTCCAGCGCTCTTTGCAATGAGGATGCGTGAGTCTGGCACGTACCTGACCAGCCGGATCGACGTGCTTCTCTCGTGGGTTTTCCTCCTCATGGGGCTTATTTTCTCCGTCATGGGGACGTACATGGCGGTCGCCTTTTCATGAGTCGGTGGCGACGGAATATTAGACACAGTGAGAGAAAGGCAAAAATATCACGCGGATGCGAGCGACGGCCCCGCGCGGACGTAAATGGGGTGAGCGGAGGCGGATGATGGTCGTACCCGTCTGCTCATTCATGTGTTGTTTCTTTCGCAGCGACAGCGTGTAAGGCGCATGTCGCTTGTCCCCCCCCCCCCCGTTGCTCTTTCCTGTTGCGGCCCCGATCGGATGTGCACGACAACGCGCGCGTGCATGTCGGGCTCTCCTTCGGCTCTTTTGTGTTTTTCTGGTGACTTGCCCGCGAAGATCATACCGAGGGTCGCACCTTGTGTGCGGCACACGCTCCGCAAATCCACACGCGTGTTGAGTCACGCGGCGCAGTCGAGGAGGTCTGTGTGCGTTCACAGCTGGCTTTGTATCGCGAGTGTTGAGGTGATGAGAGTACCTCACCGGAAAGCAGTGACATCGAAGCCGGCAAAAAAAAAACGCTAGGAATAGTTGTTGCCCACAGCGGTCTTCTGCTGACCAGAAACAAGCAGGACAGCGGCTCACGGCATGTAAGCGGCCTTCAGTGCCGTGAGCATACATACGCGCACACACTTCGGCACATAAGCACAGGGTGTCGGTGGGGCCTGCGTCGACTACTGCTCTCTGCTTCCTAAATCTGATGACGGGGGACACCTCAGTGCGCGGCATCTCCGGGTCCAGATGCCTCATCTGCGGGCCAGCCCTGCAGACCGCGTCCCCCTCCACCCTTTATGTCCCTGCGAATGCACAGCCGCATGCGGTGGTGACAGGCTCGAAAGCACCCCACGACGTGGGCGGAGGTGAGAGCGATTCAGCGGTACTGATGTGCCGGCCTTGAGGTCGCGGGTGGCGCTGCGCCGGAGCGAGCTGCGGCGGTGAGCATGCCTGTGCCATGCCCAGGATAGAAGGCAAGCGTGCCCGCGTGACTCGCACGTACCTCGTTCGGCCGCCTCACTGCCCACTGGTGTGATGGGAGCCTGAGCTGCCCCCCAGACAGAGCGAGAGAGAGAGGTGCGCCAGGTGGCGACCAGCACACTGGGAGCGACCCGTGAGGCGACCTGGAAGGTGGGTGGGTAGGTTTGCGGCTGAGGCAGAGACCGTGCTCGGGTGGCCGAGTCGGCGCAGGGTGCTGTGGCGCCCGCGTGTCTAGCGCTGCTCGGCACCACGCGATGGGCCTGTGGCAGAGCATGGACGCGCTGAAGCGACGAAAAATGGATGTCCTTGACTGCTCTTCAGGTACCATATAAAACTCTTCCATTCTCGTTGCCCTCCCCCCCCTGGTTCTGAACGTATGTTGTTTTTCGTTTTCTTTGCCGTTCAACGGGATGCGCAGGATTATTGAATCGCAGGCGGTGCCATAGATGCATGCTATATGAGGCACTCTCGCGTGTAATTGGGGACATGTGCGTCCGCCTGGGGGTACCGCTCACTGTTCGGAACATCTCGCTTCTGCTAGATAACACCATACATGAGGCACTACTAGAGGTGACGTGCCAGCGAATGGTAGAGGAAGGCAAACTAATCCAGGTTGACAAGGACTCGTACACAACGCGCAACATGCGCTTCGCGTGCCGCGTCAACCTGCTGATCAGCCGTGAGTACCAGCGATTGGGCATGACACTTCTGCACACAGACGCGAACTCGGAGGTGCGGTACATCCCCGCCGGCGCAGAGCACCGCTTCTTTGAGGTGAAGCCGTCTTCCATTGGCGCCCACGCTGGCCTCGGTCTTTTCCTGCGCTCATCCCGGCGCGTTCCGCAAGGCTGCGTACTCTGCGAGTACCGCGGCCGCACCCTCACCTCCGCAGCCAGCAGCGCGGCGAAGGGGGTGTACGTCGTGCGAGTGCGCTCTAGCGGCACGTTCATCGACGGTGTCACGGCTACCGGCGAGCACCTTTCACTCGCCACCTTCATCAACGACCATGGACCTCTGAGGGCGAATGCGCAGCTGATGGAGTACGACTCCCATTCCGGTCGTGTGTTCATCGTTGCGATCCGGGACATAGCCCCTGCGGAGGAGATCTTTGTCGTGTATGGCGCCACGTACTGGGGCTTCTCGTCCTACGAGGAACTGAAAGAGCACCTAGTGCCGCCGTCTACGCCTGTTTCCAAGGCGACGACAGCGCTGAGCCAGACGACCACATGCCGGAGGTGTGGCGAGGTCGTGCCATGGCGGGCACTGCGGCTCCACAGCGACGTCTGTGGCGACCCGCTCACGTCGACGTTGCTGCTAAACCTTGACTGTCTTCCGCGAAGCGAGTACACGGCTGTCTGCACGGCTGGTCGCATACTTGCTGGTGAGCGTGTGCGTGCCTTTCACAAGGCAACGTCACTTGTGAGCCTGTCAGACCCGCAGACGTTGGCGCACACCTTCGAGGACATTGTGCAGGACCTGGAGTTCTGCTTCACCGACGACGCCGAGGGGAAGGGCTCGTCGTAGGAGCCGGGGGACTAGAAGGCGGGAGAAGAAAGCCGGGCACAGGATGCGCGTGAGTGATGTTCGTCGAAAAATGAGGGCAGCGGGCGGGGTGGGCAGCTGGGCGGGTCCCGCATTTTTCCTGGTCTCTCCTCACGCGCACATGCAAAGACGAGTGCTAAGCTCCTGTGTCCACATGCTGATGCAGCGTCTGCGATGGCGGCTTCGCCTCAAAACACAACATGCGTGAAACAGCCTCTACGTTGTCTGTGAGCAGGCTGACGTTGCGTATAGGCGGCGACGCGGAAGGCCCGTGCGAATGGACGGTGCGTTTGCTGCGTCTTTGCCTTCTAGCCTCCCATCTGCCCACTCCGACCGTGCAGTTGGCGCGCTCTGCTTGTTCGCAAAAAAAAAAAAAGAAAAAGGCGCTGCTGTGTGTCCTGCGTTGACAGGGTAAGCGGACGGTAAGGCGAGACATGACGTGCTGGAGCACCTCGATCTCATGTCTTTTGCGTTATTATCTAC
This sequence comes from Leishmania aethiopica, assembly GCA_003992445.1. Classification (NCBI taxonomy): domain Eukaryota; phylum Euglenozoa; class Kinetoplastea; order Trypanosomatida; family Trypanosomatidae; genus Leishmania; species Leishmania aethiopica. The sequence continues at coordinate 50,243 of RZOE01000112.1, forward strand.
ATGCATATCCTTTTTCGCCGTATCCTTTTTTATTGTTTTGTATCATGATCTGCGCCTGGGCGCTTTATTCTTCGACAGCGCTCGCTTCTGGTCGTCTGCGCGGCAGCCGCCGTCTCCCTTTTCACCAGCATCCACCGACATTGCCGCTGCTGTGGTTTGCTGTTTCTTGTACTTGAGAGGGAAAAACGGTGGCTGCCTTGACAATGAAGGGAACTCGCTTCCTGCTCAACTCGGTGACAGTCAAGCAGGCCACCGCCGCTGCGCACCAGATCGTGGATCAGCCGCGAAACTACAGCGCCGCTTTGCTGAGCACAGTCGTCTTTACTCCAGAGCGTATTCAGGAGCGGCCGGAGGGAACACTCCTTTTCCCGTGGGAGGCAAAACGTGGCAGTCATAACAGCGTCAAGTCTGTCCATGGCGGGGCCCTGGCCAGCTTGGCAGACGCCTTTACGAAGATTCACGTCCGCGCACATCTGCCGCAGACGTGTGTGGAATCGGTGAGCTTGGAAATCAGCTTCCTCTCCGCCGTGTTCGAGGACAAGAAGTGTAACTGCATGACGCGACTCGTGCGCCAGGAGGGCACCATCGTCTTTACAGATTTCTCGTTCGAGGACGAAAACAGCGGCGAGGTGTACGCTCGTGGCACTCACGTCCTGGCAGCTAGCCCGCGTATCGGGAGCTGAGCTGGAGTAGCCAGCGTCACGCATGCAGAGCGTGTCGATGTCTTTTCCAGGATGCGTTTTCGTGGTGTGTGTCTACCTGCGCATCATCCGCTAACGTGCCGCCTTCTTTCTCGGGTGCGTATCTGTCTTTGTGCGACATTTGCGCATTGTGTCGATGGTACTTCCTCGCCATTATGTCCGACGTGCGTGCTTCGAGAATACCGCCTCAGACACCGCGGTGACGTGGAGGGATCCGGCAGCCAAAGTGGCAAGCGAGCCTCATTCGCGTCGGCAGGGGAGAAAGTGAGCGGGCGGGCCATGCACATGACGGTGGACGAATGCCGCCCCTGTCTTGTGTCCGGAACTCATAGCGCCGGTGTGCGTCCTAGTTAGAAGCCGCGGCACCTTCTCACGCTGTGCATTCGTTGCAGTCGTTTTTTCCTTTTCGTGGCCTACCGCTGTTTACGTCTGCGCCCGTGATGACGCAGCGTTGACGATCGTCAGTGTTGCCCGTTGCGGGGCTCTTTGCATGTGTGGTCAACACCGACCTCCTCCGTTTTGCCACGCCACGCACTCTTCGGATCGCCTTCCATCTCACCTTCTTCCCCTCGCTCACGCTTTTCTCTCCGCCGTTCGACTGCTGCAGCGCGTCGAGGTGCGTTACTCTCCTCCTGGTCTTTTGCTTTTGCCGCAGTCACCATGGACGACGTGGAGCTGAGCGAACTCGTCAAGCGGTTCCAGTCGCTGCAGAGGGAGCAGGTGTCAAACCAAATCACGGAGCGCAACGCGGTCGAGATTGTCAATGCGCTAATTAAGAAAAACCTTATTGATATTCTCTTCACCACAGACGCCAAGGAGTACCTCACCTGGGATGAACTGAAGCGCGAGATCGTCGACGAGGTGCTAGCCAACGGCGGGCGGCTGAACGTCGTCGACCTACCAGGGCTTCTGAGCGTTCACACCTTCCAGGTGGAGCGCGCTCTGCCTAGTGTTTTGGAGGAGAACCCCACCCTCACCCTCGAAGGCGGTGAGCTGATGACAGACGGGTATCTGGACGCGATAGTGCTCGCTGCAGGGGACTTCCTGAAGGAGCAGGGCTCGCTCGCTGTCTCGCAGTTTGCCTCCATGAACCAGCTGAGCTCCCTGTTTGCAAAGAGTTTGCTCCGCAAAGCAATGGAGCGTGGACGCATCGACGCTGTCATGCAAGACGCGTCGCTCTACACGAAGCAGTTTGTACAGCTACAGCGCATGGTAGTGCGTGCCGGGCTGCTGGCGGCCGAGGAGCCGGTTCGGCTGGACGCCTTCTACAGGCGCAACGAGCTCTTCGCTCCGTTGATGAGCACAGTCGTTGCTGCGGTCCGCGACGAGCTCCCTGGCCGCTTTGATGGATCAAACATTTATGTCCCACTCGTGTACGAGGCGAAGCGCACGACGGAGGTGGAGAACTTGTACGCATCGAACGGCTGTGTCGAGTACGCCCCGCTGCAGCGACAGGGGATCAGCAACCCTCGCCAGTACTTGATCGAGCGCTACAACCCACCGGATGCGGCTGCGGCCGAGCAGGCGGCGGCCGCCACGGCGTCCTCGACTGCCTCGGCGCCGGCCAATCAGCGAAAGGGTCGAAAGAAAGGGCAAGGAGGCAGGGCGGCTGCTATGGCCAGGGAGGCAGCAGTGCGGGTGACAGTGCGAGCCAGTGCCGAGCACCCCTTGTGTGGGTACCCGCTCGCTAACGGGTTCGTGTCGGATCGCTACCTCAGCAATCTGCCCGCCTTGCAGAGCCTGGTGGACCGAGAGGCGCTCGCCGTGGACGTTGTGGAGCAGCTTCCGCTGTTTGTGGAGATGGAGAAGGACTGGCCGTTGTTAGAGGAGCGTCTGCGCGAGCTGTACCCTGGGCTGGAGAGCGCCACGCTCATCGCTAACACCGTGTTGCTCTCCGCGGCAGCCGAAGAGGAGGTCAAGGCGGCCCTTCCACCCGCCTTGGCAAGCACGAAAAAGTCGAGAGTGCCCGTGAGCACCGCAGCAACGGAGACGATCGCCTCCGTGCTGAAGCTGCCGCGCGACCGGTATGGCGAGGTTCTCCGTGAGTTGGTGGATATGTGGGGCGAGGTGGTGGAGGCGCTGGAGCAACAGCTGGCGCTGTCGGCTGCCAAAAATGCGGCGGCAGAGTTGAAGCAGTCCAGAGGCGCTTTGCAGGAGGAGCTCGCAACGCGCTGGATCCGTCTCTGGGTCGCCGCGAAAGGGGTGGAGTGGGCTCTGGCCCAGCTTGATGAGGCGACGTCTGCGGCCGCTGCTCGGCATGTCATGTCCACGGAGGCGTATGAATTGGCGAGGCAGGTCATCCGCAACGAGAGTCTGGACACCCCGGAGTGGAGCGAGAATGTGGCAGCGGCGCTCACGCAGGTGAGCCAGCCAGCCCAGCTAATGAAGGCGCTGCTGCCCTTTTCGGAGAGTCGACGCAACAGCCTCATACCTCTTCTTGACGCCCTCAAAGACAAATCGGTCGGTGCGTTCCTCGACACCCTGCGCGAGATGAGTGGTTCCGGCGTCGTCGCCGTCGCGTCGTTTCACCCGCCGAACAAGAAGGTGGAGCGAGATATGTATGTGAGGATTAAGGAGTCTGTAGCCCAGGAGGTGAAGGCAGCGTCTGTCTCAAGGGAGGATGCCACCGCCAACGGCAAGCTTCTCTCCTCACTGTGCACCCTGCTCGTACACCACTGCTTCCGGTGCCACGTCGAGGTTCCTGGCAAGGCGGTCGCTGGCGTCGTAGGCCGCCTGAAATCGGAAGCGGGAGTGCCATCGACTTTGGAGAGAGCGAAGGACGCGGTTGTGGCCGCCTTGCAACACGGCAGCGTCGATGAGGCAGGGGCGGCGACGCTTGAGGAGCTTCGCACCGCAACACTGGCTCTCAGTTGATGGCAACCGCGAGGAGCAAACCGGAAAAGGCTCGGGGTATCCGCCTTCTCTCGCCCCCCCCCTCGCCGTCTCTGCCTATTCGATTAGGTGATGATGGATGAAGGTGGTGGTTGATCTCTGATGAGTCATCTCTTGAGTGTGTGCGCGGGGGCATGCCTTCTGTTTTTTTTTTTCACGCCGTCCGTGGGCGGTGAGTCGATGCGCAAAATGAACAACGCCAGAGGGCGCCTCTTGTGGAAGGGGCCGTGTCCCACACTCGCAGCTGGGTCCCACGTAAGCTCTGATGCGCCGAGACGCACCGGCGTACGTGTAGGTGTACGCGCAGTGCCCAACCGGCGGATACGGCTCTCGCTCACGGTAGTTCTCCTTTCTCCATGCTCCTCCCTCTCTCGGTCTCGCTTTTGTTTTCATTTTGTCGAACTCCTTCTCTGCCGTGTGCTCTCCTCGTGGACACACTGCACTCCCCAAGCCGTCGTAACTTCCCCCCTCCTCAACCTCACCATCATCCTCACCCATCGTTCACAAGTGTTGTGAGGTGTCTCGTTTCCGCACCCTCACGAGGCGCTGCTGAGTTTCATGCATGTGCGCGGACGTACAGTACGCGAAGCGATACACCTGTGCAGCTCCTCTCCCCTTTTCGTCGACGGTGGCACGAAAGGAGCATGAGAAAAAAGAGCAAGAAGGTGGGAAGCGAAGTAGCTGCTACCACCGCTGCTTCTCTCTGAGCCTCTGAGGCGCTTTCGTGTCGCGCTCCTTCCCTCTGCCACTGCTGCGCGCACTGCCGGTGTTGGCAATCACATCGTTTTTTGCGAACTGCGACGTCAAATTTTTTTTCCCCGCGCTGATCACGTTTTGTCTTCGTGTGTGTGGTTGGCGCATCCTCGTTGCCAGAGGACGCGGCTTTGTGGGAGGGGGACAGCTGCGCGCTGCACACACAACTTCGCCTTCACCTTCTTTTTCCCTTTTGACACCGCCCCCGCTTTATTGACGGTACATGTTGCGCCGCTGCGGGTGCCGAAGGAGCGTGTGGTCGAGCCACATCTCCACGAAGCGCACCGTGGTTGAGGCGTACGAACAGCTTGCGCGTAAAGGTGTCATAACGGCCGACGCTCGCCAGCGGTATATGTCAGAAGCATGCACACCCCTTCTCCAGTACATTCACCAGTGCTACGCAGACGAGGTTGCCGGCAAGGTGTCACCATACACCCGGCCTTGCATGTCAGCGAGCGGTGAAAGGGGCCGCTGGGTGCAAGCGTCGCGCTCACTGCGGAGGTCTATCTGGGCAGTCCTCGCGAAGCAGGCGAGGTGGGCACTCCCCGACTCTGCCGCTCGCACACTGGGCCTCTTGGAGGCGGAGAATATTGGCGTGGTGGAGAAACGTGGGCTCTACCTGTGGGGTGATGTGGGAATCGGGAAAACGATGATACTGGACCTCTTTGACCTCTGCGCTACCCCGTATGCGAAGCGCCGTTCCCACCTGCACTCTTTCATGAGTGAACTGGGGGACCGCCTGTTTCGCGCGGAGATGGCGCTGACGCAGCGGCGCCGGTCAGCAGTGTCGCCGAAAGAGAAGAGGGCGCTGGGTGCCGTCCGTCCCATCAACGTGGTTGTGCAGGAAGTGCTGCACGAGACGCCTATCCTGTGCTTCGACGAATTTCAGACCTTCGATGTGGCTCACGCCGCGTTGCTCGCCGCCTTCTTCAGCGAGGCGTTCCGTGAAGGACTCTTCCTAATCACGACGAGCAACCGCCCCCCGGAGGATCTGTGTCGTGTTTCCGCTTCCTTTAACGCTTTCCTCCCTGTGCTGCGGCAGCACTGCCATGTTGTGCACTGCGCCGATATCCGTGACTACCGCGTGAACGAGGCTGCGGAGCGGCACCACCAGCTTATCTTTTTGCACCCAAACACCAAGACGAACGTGGAGCGGCTGCTGCGGCGTGTCGAGCATGCTTTCGGGGCTGGGGGCGGAGAGCTTGCATGGATCAAGGAGGACACACTGTGGCACCACGGCCGCAGTGTCGTGATCCCGCTGCGATGCGCTGGGTGTGCCATGTTCGACTTTACCGACATCTGCGGCGCGCGAGAAGGGCTATCCTCCGCTGACATCCAACTCATCGCCCTGCAGTTCCACACCGTCATTGTGACAAACGTGCCGCAGATGGGCAACGTGAGCTCTAACGCGGCGCACCAGTTCGTTGTGCTGGTGGATGAGATGTACCAGAACAACGTGAAGCTGCTCTTCACTTCCTCTGTACCGTGGACGCATCTCATGGACCCCACCTACCCCACGAGCGACGTGCGGACCCTGGCGGACGACGGCTCCGGGCGCAGCGGTGGCGCCACCTATTCCGCAGGCGGTAGCCTTGGGACCGAGGTTTACAGCGAGGGCGAGGATGAGAGGAGCGGGTACGCAGCTTCCTACGACTTTAGGAACGAGGAGGAGCTCATGAGCTTTGCGCGCATCCGCAGCCGCCTAAACGAGATGGGCTCCGCCTCGTACCTGCTGCGCGATCACCGTCACTTCGTTGTCACCGACTTCGATTTTTCTGCTTTGCTCAGTCCAGATATACGACGAAAGGTGTGCGAATGAATTCCCAACCGTTTCCGTCTTACCTGTGCGCCGTTTTCACCGAGTCTCCCTCTCTCTCCCTTCTCTCTCTGCGTGTGTGTGTGTGTGCGTCTTGGCGCAGCTCAACGCGAATGAAGGAAGACGCGCAGATGCAGAAAAGGAATAGCACACCCACGCCCGCCTGGCGGCGCCGCGTGAGTGATAGGCCTGGGATTGGTCATCTTGTCGCGGCAGCCACCTCTTGCTCTCTTTCGTATTTCTTCCGTCTGGGGCGTGCTTGGCGGCCCAGCCGCGCACCTTCCCTTCGTGCCAGCTAGGCGACCTCCGAGGCTCCCTACTTCTAGAGGTACGCCGGGTAGAGCGGGAGAGGTATGTGGATGCTCGCCGGCGTGTACCTGGGCGTGCTGCATCGGCTACCAGATGCGCCGTCTGCCGTTTGGTAGCGTCCTTTGACGTTCATCGTCGCATGTCACGGTGGGAGCAGCCGCAGCACTGTCAGCCATCATGCTGTATCTTCTTGATTCCCTGCCACTCTTCTGTGCTGTGGGGTTGCTGTTCTCCTCGTTGCGCAGCGGTGGAGGGCGAAGTGGGGTGCCGCGGCGGACGCAGCCTCCCCATTGCACGGGTACGACCTCTTCGCCTGTGTTTTCTTCTTCCCTCTTCTCTCGCAGGGATCTACCGAGCGCTGCAAGCATGGCGGACGTGGACAGGCATGCAGGGCTCCCTCGCAGACCTACAAGGAGGGCTACGACGCTGTTTCGGTGACTGGCACCGGGATGGAAATCGTCACGGAGAAGGCCAAGGGCAACGGACTGTACGCTACACGAAACTATGCAGTGCACAGTACCATTCACAAAGAGACGGCGCTCTTGCGGCTCGCAACGCATGGACGACTTTAAGGATGGGGTGCCGGTGTGTGTTTCTATGTTTGCGGTCGCTGGAGACGCCGCGCACGCAGGAGGCGCGCAACACCCGGCGCAAAAAAACAACAACAACAAAGAAGCAGCGCTGGCCCTCTTTTACCCGGGTCCGCAAGCGCCACTGGAACCAGTGCCCTCCTTGTGGTAGGGGCGGGGCTGCCGAGACTCCTTTTTTCGCTCTGGTAACTACCGTGAATCCGCTCTGAAGCAGTTTCGCCAGGGGAGCCGCGCTGGCCGCACGAAGGCGTCCCAGCGCAAAGGCTACTCCACGCGCATGCAGCAGGACCGGGTGCGAAGTGACGTAGATTGCGGCGATACTGCGATGCTGGGATTGCGTATCGTCGCTCAGACACTGCGTGCTCATCGTCTGAACGGAGCCTGCCGCAAGCGCACCTTTGGGCCGTCCGCGCAGCTCATTCACACACAGCAGCACCTCCTTCACGTACTAACTCATGGAGGACAGTCCAACGAAGAGCTCAAACGGTGCCGCGGTTGCAGCGTACGCGGCCGCCTTCGCGACTGGCAAGCGCGACTCGATGTCGTTTTCTGCAGTGAGGTCTGCATACACACAGCCAACGCAGAATGCGGATACGTTCTGTGCTTGCATCCTCGACCTCCTCTGCGACCTGTTGACATGGACTCCGAGGGGCATGCCTTTGTGCAAGCGCGGCGGTGGTCGGAGCTCGTGGGGGCGGTTCTGCTCAATGAGCAGGAACGGTCGCCGGCGGTATTTTACGAGATGCACCGGGAACTCGTCAACTGTGTGGCCGATGGCGGACGAGGCATGGGCGCGTTCGAGGAGGGGGGGGGGGGCAGTTTTCCCGACCAGCAGCGCGAAGGACGCGGTTGACCTTTTGCGCAGCTCTCGTGGGCAGGTCATCTGCGGAGTCGGGCGGCTCTTCAAGCACTTGTGTGAGCCGAAGCTCAGCGTGCAGCAGGCCGCTGTGAGCAATGCCACCCTGGCTGTCGTGGCGCTGCGGGATGGGAAGGCGGGTGAGGAGCAGATCGTCAGCTCGGTCGACTCAAGCTTTTTGCTCGTGGTGTGGCAACGGGAGCTGTTCGGGGACTACCTCGTGGTGTGTGAGTGCGCTCGCTGTCTTGTGGAGGAAAGGGGGAATGAGAATAGGCGAGTGAAGGGGTGGAAGGGGGGGGGGGGGCGAAAAAAAAAGGATGAGGGAAGTCGGCGTTGGTGTCTCACGACGCACACTTCTCTGCATCATACCCCTTCCATTCTGCTTTCCTGCGACCTCCGGCGGCGTGTGGTGCGCGGCGCGGTCCACCGCGAACGATGGGCGTGCTTTGCACAGTGGCGCGCAAGGCGCGGACGGAGATGTGTGTGCCGCAGAATCGGTCACTTGTGCGGGTGCTGAGGCGGCGGGGACTGAGGCGTCGGATAGTGTGTGACGGATCACACGAGTTCGTACCGGTGGAACTCTTGCACGTCTGGTGACCGGCTGGCGCGGTGGAGTCGTGATGGGGTGGCGGCGTGGGTATCCGTGCGTACAATGCTGCATCCGCGCGAGAGGCGGACGTTTCATTTGCAATGCGTGAGCCCGGATATGTGTGACCGTCTTGCGATGATCGGGATGCTTGTTCGGCTACCGGCCGGGCAATAGGCGGTGCATGTGGAGGCTGTGACTTCTATTTCTTTTGCTTTTTCCTCACTGAACTGCTCGGGCGCCGACGACGGCGCGTAACTCTTCAGGCAAAAACGCGTCACCACGCCTCCTTCGCTCTCAGACCTTCGTGGAGCGTGCTCGTTGAGTGGTGGTGTGCCTTCCGGAAAGCGACTTTGCGGCGCTGCGTCGAGGCGTCCTTCTCTCTCCGTCTACCTCGTCTTTCTCGATTCCTCTGTGCTCTCCGATCTGTCGCGGCATGCCGTCATGTGAGGTGTGCTGTGTGGTTGAGCAAATGCATCGTTGTTCGCCGCACTCTCGTGGTTCCCATGAGGATGGTGCTACCTGCTTCACCCCCAATACCCGCCTATGCATGCGACCTCACTCTCTCTCCTCTCTCCTCTCTGGGGGATATATTGGATTTTTTCTGTTTTTCTTCTTTTTTTTTGTTTGCCGGGTTGAACGTGCGCGTGCCCGCTTTTGCATGACGCACGACCTCTGCCCGTGTCTACAACACTTCTTCACAACTGCACACTTGAATGCGCTCGCACTCACATGGGCGCGCTCTGCACCACACGCGGTGCTCCAACCTGTGCACACATCCCCGACTTGCACTCAAGCAGTTAACTTCAACGGTTCGTCTTTTCTCCGGTGATCCTTTCGTGTCCATATCCGTGTTTCCCTTCTCAAGCCTGTGCTTCTGCCTCTCTCGCTTTCTTCTCGCTTTGTGCCTTTCTCGCCATCTCCAGCAAAGCACATCGCCTTCACTGCGATCTCTGCCTTGGTGTCTTGTTGCAAAGACGAAACCACCGTCGTTTGCGTTGTGTGCTCCTCCATCGTGGCGCGTCGCGTCTCTCGCTTTTTTTCTTTTCCAACGTTCCGACCTCCGCCTTCCCCCCTTTCTCCTTCTGCACTCATCACCGCCATTCTTCTCTGCACGCGGGTGCACGCGACCGCCATCCACGCAAGCGCTTTTTTTTCTTTGGGGCTTTCAAGGACCAAAATTGACAGCGAGCTTGCGATTCGACGTTTTCTACGATTTTTGTTTGCTCTTTGACCCGTGCTTTTCTTACTCTTGTTCTTTCTCCCGTTGTATCACACTTGCGTACACCCATTCACCTCACCCTCCATCGCGGTGTGCGCGTGTTGCCACTCGACAAGAAGGGAGACGTCCTCAAAGTTCCTTCTCCACTACGCTGCCCGGAGACGTGCAAGCGTTCTGGGGGAGTAAAAGGGCGAAGCACAAGACCGAGCGACAAGCGAAAGGGAGACGGAAGCCACCCCTGCAGCACTCAATCACGGAGTGCAACGTCAACAGACGAACCCACACCCACACGCACACAAACAAGCAGACCTGCTGGTGCCCACCAACTGCTTTGACGGTCGTTGGCGATTTTGGGTAGAACACACTTGTGCTCACTGACGCCGCCTTTCTTGTTTTCCAACGTGTTAGGAGACTCCTCTTCGTGCTCTTCATCCTTTTTTTTCGCGTGTCTCTCTCTCTCTCTCCTCTCATCCTTGTTTTGACCTTCTCCTTGTCGCGTGCCTCTTTTTCTGTGTCGTTGCACCCATTTTTTGCTTTTTGTTGGCTTGTCCTCTTCCTTGTGTGTGGTTTCGTTTCCGTCATTTCGACTGGGTTCTGTTTTCGAGCTTTTGATCCGTGCTAACTCCACGACGGACACTCTCACTCTCTCTTGCGCCACCTTCGTTGAAAACTTCGTTTCCATCTCCTTCTCTCCCTCCCTCCTGCCTCCAGCTGACTTTTAAAGAAAAGATTCGCTTCTCGTGCTCTTCTTTCGTGCTCTCACTCTCTTCGTCTCGTTCCTTTTTTTTTTCGTCTATCTTTTTTTTTTTTGCGGTGCTGACGCTAAACACATTTCCTCTTCTTTGTTGTTGTTCGAAGTTCGCCGGAGAGAAACGAAACACTGAAAGAAGGCAAAAGGAAACATAAACGGAAAAAGGTGCAGAAGACAGTCGTTGTCGCCAAAGACACATACTTGTTTTTGTGTGTGTGTGTGTTTGTGCGTCTTCTCTCCCCCCTCCCCACTGCGCACGCGCGTGTGTGCGTGTGTCTCTCTCTCTCTTCGTTTTTCCCCCTCTTCATCTCACCATCCCTCGTTGTGTGTTTTCGTTTGTTTGTGTGGGTGCTTACCAGACCCTCCTCCCCCTCTCCCTTTTTCTATTTACCGCGTTGATTCTTCCCCCCCCCCCCCTTCTCTCTCTTTCCTTGCTCTTGCTGTTTTGTCGTCCGTCTTTCTTCTTTTTAGAACCACCTTTTCCCCCTTTTTGTGTGGTTTCCGTCGCCCTCTCTCTCTTGCTCTCTCGCTCTCTATCTGCGGAGGGGAGTTGCCTCGTCCTCTTCCCTTCTTGCGACTTAACTGGCTGCTTTTCTTTTCGTCGCTCATTTCCCTCTTCTCTTTGCTTGGCCATCCACCGAGCCCAGAAGACTGTTCACTGTTTCTTCTCTTCTCTGGAAAGGAAAGGGGTATTCAGTGCGAACTTCCTTCGCGTGAGTTTTTTTTTTCAGCTGTTCCACGTGTTTGTGTGTGTGTGTGTTCAGAGTGTATCTTCTCAGCCGATTTCCCTCTTATCCCCACTGCCCCCCCCCCCTCCCCCCACACACAAACAACAACAAAAAGCAAACGACCACGAACAAAACTACTTGTATTTTTATGGTTTTTCTTGAGCACGGGCCGCATCTTTATTTTTATTTCTCCCCTCTATCGCCTTCGTATAGTGCACCATCACAAGTGCTCCCCCATACCGTTCACGTACTCGTACTCCGCAGCTGAAATTCGAAAAACAAAGTAAACACACGGACAGTATCAGCACTAGCATCGAAAAGAAAAGAAACCACAGCTGGCTGCACCGGAGACTTCGCTAGTTTTGTTGTTCATAAAAGCAGTAGTCGCGACATTCAACACGGGGAGAATCGGGAAAAGGTAGAGCGCATCTCTTTTTTTTTTCCACACGTGTGTTTTGTGTTGCCTCCTCTTCGGTCTCTTCTTGCTTTCTGTAGTGTTGGGCAACGTCTTTCCATTCTCGGATATTTTCTTTCTCTCTTTTTGGTACCCTCCGACAGGTTCCACACATACGGCCGACAAACAAGAACCTCACTTCTGCATGCCACGCCAGCGCAGACGCGGTGCCAGCTTTCGGGGAGTCTACTGCCCCGATGCATTCCCTTTAAGCCTCGAGGAGTCTGTCACGGAGACAGCAGAGGTGTTCCGTCGCTCCCCATCCATCACGGCGTCGGGAGAGTACCTTGTCCCTCCAAAGCCCACAGAGATTAAGAATCGCCTGACCGTCGTGCTTGACCTTGATGAAACGCTCATCTACGCGCGTCAAGGCCCACTCTACGTACGCCCTGGCATCGAGACGCTGATGCGCTTCCTCGCCGACCACTGCGAGACAATCGTATGGACCTCCAGCAAGCACCGCTACGCAGACGCCGTTGTGGCGCAGATCGACACGTGCGGCGCCGTCTGCCACACAGTGTACCGACACCGCCGCTGGTTTAACGGCACATCGGCGACCAAGGAACTGCGCCTGCTCGGCCGGGACCTGGAGACGACGATCATCGTGGAGAACACCCCAGACTGCTGCCGCGGCTACGAGAGAAACGCGGTGCTCGTCGAGGACTACGAGGGTGGCGAGCTGGCAGATCACACGCTCCACACGCTGCTAGCTCTGCTGCGGGACCTCGTCGAGCGCCATGAAAAGGAGGGAATCACTGTGCCCGAGTACATCGCCACCACGCCGCGCCTTGCGCAACAGAATGTCTTGACGGACAAGGGTACCGCGATGCAGGCGTACTGCCTTCTCGGCGCCGAGGATGAGTGTGCTGCGCCGTACTCGACGGTGTCAAAATACCCGCGCATCAACCGCGACCACTTGGCCAGTGCCTTTCCTCGCCCTGCGCAACAGCCGTCACGCATCCGACCAGCGGGCTCACTGGGCATCAGGCGCAAGCACGCCTGTCAACAACGAGTGGTGTACTAGAGGGACCCCAAGCCTCACGACTACCCGCCGCTCACTCACAAGTTCAGAAAGGCAGTGACGAAGCACTAAAGGCCAGCAGTTACGCTTGCCGTCTTTGAGCGTGTGCTGTTGAGTGTGCCTCTGGCTGCCGTTGCTGCTCTTCGTGTACTTCATCAACGCTTTCATGCTCTCGCTCTCTCTTTTGCACTACGAACCCCAACGTTCCTCTCTCTCTCTCTCCCTCTCCCTCTCGCCGTTTCCTCGCGGCTGACTTCTTTCGGAAGTCGCGAGGTTGCGCTGCGCACCGTTTCACGATTGTATCTTGCGCGTTGTACTCGCGCATGTTTGTCCCTTCGTGCTTCCGTTTCGCTGCGTTGGTGCCTTTCTCGTTTTCTTTTCCCTTCGATTGTCCTCAGTTTTTTTTTTTCTGTTTACGTCTCTCCACTTCCGCCTTGCTCATCCCCTCGCCTCCGCCTTCCGAGATTATGGAAGATCAGTGTCTTCGTTGTTGCCCTTTTTTCCGTTCGCTTCAACAAGAAGCAGAGAAAAAAAGTAGAATCTTCGGCTTTGTTTTTCTTTCCGTGGGATGCGTCCCCGTCTCCCCACAATGGTGCCCTTGCAACGACTCCTCGCTGTCGGTCTGTTGTCCGGCACCCACTCTTAGCGACGCAGACGGAGTTGGCGGATTCACCAGAGTGGCGGGTGCACTGGTGCATTTTCTTTTACTTTTTTTTTAGCCTTGAAGTCGTGCGGCTCGTGTTTGCTGATTTGGTTTCCGCGTGTGGAGGCAAGAGTGGTACCGCAAACAAACGATCTTCGACGATCTCCACGCGCCCTCCTTTCACTTTTCTTGTATTTTTTTTTCTTTGCGAGACTTCGCTTTCTGCATGCTCTGTCGATCGTGGGTCTGCCTGCGCAACAAAACGTGGCATGCGGCGGCTCCCGCAAGTCTACTGTGACACAGCGCGGCTTTTGGAGTAACAGGAACCGGCGGCGACGCAGGGTGGACTGTAGTTAACCCACGAAGGCAATTATCAAGAACGAGACACTGAGCTCCGGCGCTAAACAGCTGGAGGCCCTTTCTTTTTCGTGTGCTGGTGTGCAACAAGAACAGGGATGGGATGGCTCGACTTGTCCGACGTGCGCGAGGTTGGCGCAGAGAGTTGACGGCCACTTCCATACCTCTTCCTAGGTTTAGCAAGTTTTGTTTACTGTTTTCTTTTTTTTGTTTGCTTGTTTGTTTCGATGGTTTTGCTTTCCACAGAAAAGGCTCGGTTAGAGTGCGCATGTGTAGTTGGGAGTGTCTGGATGGAGAAGGTACGTCCGCCGTGAAGAAACGAACGACCCAGCGAGTGTACTGCCCTCTCGCTTCAGTGCTCACCAGCTCACACGAGAGCACAAACCCTATTCCCTCTTTTCCCTTCTCTTCCGCTTCGTAGTGCCACATAGCTTCACGTATGTTCCACCGAGGTCATAAATGGAAAATCACAAAGGTAGACCAAAAAGTAGTGCTTCCTGTTTTTGTCGTATGCCGTTTTTTTTTTTCGTGTGTGTGTGTGCGTGTGTTCTTTGTTTCTTCTCTTTCCCCTCTTTGTTTACGTGCATGCTTGGTCGTGCATTGGCTCGTGTGCGAGATGTGCCGTGCGACACGTGTAGGCCTCTCTCCTCCTCCGCACCCCACCACTGATCAACGTACGCGTGCACTTTCTCTGTTCTGTTCACGGCTTCTCTTTTCGTGCTGTTTCTCTTTTTTTCTCCTTTCTCTGATTGTGTGCATGAGTTTGCGTGAGTTCTACGTCATGTGCCTTTTTCATGCCTCTCTTCGCCTTTTCCTTTCTCTTTTCAATGTGTGGTGCATTTCGTTTCCTACCTCGGCGGCGAGCACGCCCCACGGGAACACACATCCAAGCAGCAGCAACCGCGAAGACAGCGACAGCCCGCTCACCTGTGCTCGCTCTCGCTACCGCGGAAACGACCTAAAGGCGTCACACACACACCGTAGTAGGAACATCACAGAAAAGAGCACGAAATCGATACACATGTAGAGAAAAGAGAGAGAAGAGGGATCGGAAAGGCTCCGTGCAGTGCTTGCTGGTGCTGCGGAGGCGACTACCCAATCGTCGTACAGCGCACCGCTTTCAATCAAGTGCCTCTTTTGGTTAGCCAAGTGTGGGATTTTGACGTGTCTTTTTTTATTTCGGTCTTCTCCGTCTGTGTTTTTTTTTTATTCAATGCTTGTCTCCGTGTTCCATTCTTCCTCCGACCATCGTGTGCGTCTCTCTTCTCCTCTCTGTCAACTTGTTCCTTTGTTTGCTACTTTCGTAGTCTGTGCCGGCTGAGGGCGTGTTCTGTATATGCGCGTGTGTTGTGTGGTGCTTCTTTCAGCTTATCTGAAGAGTTAAGCCGACGTCAACTCAGAGATGTACTAATAAAACAACAAAAAAAAACAGAAGAACCACACTCACCTTCCAAGCGACGCACACACACACACACACACACAACTAAAATCACTACACCACCATCTTTTCCCTTCCCTTTCATTTTTCGTTATTTCCCCATCTCTGCATGATTCTCTTTTTGTTCATTGTTCTGTTTCACATATCTTTCCAAGATGATGCTAGAACTCTTAATCCTCTTTTTTTTGTTTACGGTCTGTGAAGTGTTGTCCTTAACTGACGCCATTTTCCTGTGCACCTCCTCCTCCTTCTCTCTGTCGTCCTTTCCTCGCTGTCCTCTCGCCTACACACACAATATATATGTATATGTATATGTATATATGTGTATGTATATATGTGTATGTATATATGTATATGTATATGTATATATGTATATGTATATATGTATATGTATATGTATATATGTATATATGTATATATGTATATATGTATATATGTATATATGTATATATGTATATATGTATATATGTATATGTATATGTATATGTATATATATCGCGCAGTGATTTCTTTCGTTTTGATTTCATCTCCCTTTTTCTTCTTTGTATGTGTTGTCGGTTCGTTAGTTGTCTAATCTCCCACTACGAGTTTACTGCACGTCTTCGCCGTTGTCTGAGTGCTTGTGCTTGACAGTGTGGGACTTACGTCTTGTGTGTGTCTTCGTGTCTTTGTATTGCTTTTTTTTTCTGTTGTCGCTTTCTCTCGATTTTTAGCTTGAGCATTGCTGAGGTAAGGAAGAGAAGGCTCGGTGTGTACATCCGGTGGCTGTTACACAGGTGAGCAGATGGTACAGTGAGTCGGGGTCACAGGTTTCGCTGATCGCATGGTTTCGCGTCGCTGAACCCTACAATCTCGTCTTCGCCACTCAACTTCCGAAGGTGTGCGCACGAAAAGATGAGGAAGATGCCCAAGCTGGCAACAACATCTTGCTATTCTCTCTAAGAGAGTGCGCTCTTTATTTTTCCCTGTTTGCTGCGTGAGTGTGCCTTCACATTCACCGTTGTACGATCCAGGCCATCGTAGTGCATTTTCGTAGTAGACCTCAAACCTCCAACTTCCTCTCTTTTTCTTTTCTTGCTCTTACGTGTATTATGGCTTGACGCTATCTTGCTTTTTTTTTTTGCCCTTTTTCGTGTGTTTCTTTCGTTTTTTTTCCAACCTTTACAGGCTTCCACATGTGCCGCCGAGGAGAACACAGCGTAACGCTCTAGCGTCACGGCGTGGCTGCAGTTGCTCAATCGATCCGGAAAAGAACGGAAAAATAAGAGCAGAAAGGGGAGGCGTGCGAGAGAAATGCGAATGTGCATAGCTGAGCAAGGGACAGCGTGAAAGGAGATGTGCAACGAAAAGGAAAACAAAGAAAAGGCCACGCGTGATCTCTTCCTTACGTGTAGCTGTCTTCGTCGTGGCTATGCACTGGGGGCCTATACCGCCTTCGCCAGCCAGCGTCTTGGCACAGTATCTTCCCCGTTGCACCACAGCTATGCTGTCTTCTCTCCCTTTCTTTCAACCTCTCTCAACCCAGCTACCCCGCGAGCGTGAAGCACGGGATTTGCGGTAGCAGCCGGAGGGTGCTCGTGACAACTTCCATTTAACCCTGTAACTTATGCCTTTTCTCTGCGAGCGTGTAGGTGTGGCATTCCCTCTTCCTTGAGCAGGCGGTGCCTGCGTTTGGTGTTCGCTAGTGGCGCCAACTTGGCTTATCCGCGCGTGCTTAACCTCCCGTCCTCTCGCCTCATTCGACTTGTGCTTTCTTCCTCGCTCTGCCTTCAGTTTGAACTCGCGTTGCGTTTCGACTCTGAAAACGGTCCAGCTTGTTTCACGGCCACCACAGCCTTCTCCCTCTCTCTCGCTCTCCCTACCTCTCTTTGCGTTGCTGCTGCGTGTGTAAGGACGAGAGACCACGCTACAAAAAAGAAAATTTCAAAAAATATGGGCATCTTCTTCTTTTTTTACTTTTTTTTCATTGCCGACTCACGTGCTTGTCTTTTTTTTTTTCGCCTTTCGTTCTTGTAAGTTGCATTTGAAGGTGACGGAGTACGCGCCGCCAACCAGCTCGAACCTCCAGTGCACGACTGCTTTTCGTCCTTCATCTGATGTTGTTATGTGATTCCATTGCCCTTCGCTCGGTTTTTTTTTTTGACTGTACGGGTCTCGTGTGTGTGCAGCCGTAGGTGTGAGTTCGTCTGTGCGCTGACGCATGTTCAGTAACGCAGGATGCAGACATGTTCGTGTTCTTCGTTCCCGTCCATTCTCTCTGTGCCTTCATGCGCGCATGCAGCCCTTGACGAGATAGGGTGAGTGATGGTGTGAGAGAGTTGGAATCAGTGCAGCTGTGAGTAGAGGATGTGTGCACGGAATAACTTCCTTGGAGGGGTGGTGGTGGTGCGATGCGAATGCCATCATTCTCTCCACCGCCCTCTTCCTCTTCTATGGTTGTGCGTACCATCCGTGGGGGTGGGGTGGGGCCGGTGACAACGACGACGACCAGTAGACGCGTAGAATTTCAACGCAGAAACAGAGCTCAAGCTGGGAGCACAGCAAGTCATACGTCATTTGCAGGGAAAACGCACGTGAAGAGTTCTGGCTTCTTGAATCCGGTAAAGCCCCGCTTTTTATGTGACCGCTCCCCTTCCATCTCGGCTTCATTTTTTTTTTTGTGATTCATCAGCGTGTTTTTCTTCGTTTCCGTTTCACCCTTTTTCTTTCTCTCATGCTCGTGCTAGTCTGTCTTCCGCCCTACCCAATTCGCAGTGTGACAACTTTCTCTATTTTTTCTTTTTCCTCTTAGCTTTTTACGTTTCTAGCTTTCACCGCTCTCGCGTTTTTGGTCTGTACTGTCGCGGAAAGGGCTTCGTTCCTCGCCTCTCACACCCCTTTCTCGATCCCACCTCCACCTACCTTTTCCTCTTCCTCTTCTGGTCTAGCTCACAGATCCGCGCTCATATGCCTCTCGGTCGTTGACAGCGAAAGCCCAGTTAGGAAGGGGCTCCTGCGCAGTGCACACGCTGACTTCACGCTTGTTTTTTCTCCTGCCTCTCTTGGTCTTCGCTTCGCCAAAGGTCGCTCGGAGTGCTCATGGTCGCGATCTTTCCGCCAGCCATCACAGACACTCACACACACACACACACACACACCCGTGAGCACCACTCGTCTTCTTCGCTCTCTTCTATACCCCAGCGCACCTTTACCTCTCGTCACAGGCGGGTTTCACCACTCGTCAGCCTTTTTTTCCTTTTCGCTCCCCCAAAGCGCCTCGATGTGTCATTGGTACTCGTGTGTGTCTCCCGGTCTAGCAGGGATAGGTGGTGGACTCTCGCCCTGGGCAACGCTGTTGGTGGTGGGGAGAAAGACTTGTTTTCGACACCATTCGCTCTTCTCTTTTCCTTTATGCTTGCTTTTGGTCTCCGTCGTCGGTTCTGTTTTTTTTTTTTTTCTTCGCACCTGCTTTGACTTCTCAGAGCCGATGTAGGACTTGTCACGTGCTTCGGTGGTGGCCTGTGGAGGTGGTGACCGCCGTGGATAGCCGAGCTCTTGCCCAGGTACAGGGCCCTGAAATGCTCTTTCATATCTTAACCATTTCTTGTCTTCTTGCTGTACTAGTTTTTTTTTTTGCTCTCCTTTGTGTCTCTCGTCTTTCGTGATGGAAGAGTGTGTGGCTGCCGCACAGGCCACCGTACGTATACAAGGATAAAGCCAGCACACACCGGTGAATCCTCGTGCGGTGCGCGACCGCATTTTTTTTTATTTTCCCTCTCTCTTTTATTTTTCTCCACGGAAGCTTACCTTCTTTTTCGTGGAAAAAAAGAGGGAAACGGTGGACGGGCTTGACTTAGCGTTGTATGCGCACGCGTGCACGGATGATCGTCGTACTTTTCTTTCTCTCGTCTTCATAGATTCGTGTACTCTTTCGGCATACCGCCTCTCTTTTTTTCTTGTCGTCTCCCGTTCATCGCCTCTCTCTACTGACGTTTCTGCTTCTCAAGTATCTTCTCTCCTTTCTTCTCTTGTGAGGCTTTTTGTTTTCGAGGTACTCCGTCTGTGTGGCTGTGCGGGTTTCCTTGTGTTTTGGCATTGTTGTTGTCCGTGTTTTTTTGGTTGCGATGTCGCACGCGTGTACTTGTGCGCCACCCATCGGTTAGTGTGCCTTTCTTCGTTCACCCCTCACCTTCGTCTTTTTTCCCTTTTCTCCTTCTCTTCACCCGGTGGCCTCGCAGTGTTTCGTGTCCAATGGTGTCTCGCTTGCGGCTGATTCGTGTTCTCTTGTCTCTATTCTGTGGATCTTCTGTTGTTTTTTTTTTTTTAGCTCCGTGCACCTGCTGCTCTGGTGCAGGCGGTGGATGTGGCGGAACGCCTTTGTTTTTATGGCGTTTAGTTCTTGTTTTTCTGCGAACAAACCGTTACGACGCTCCGCCTCGCTTCCGGACGACGCGCAAGTTTCTCCCATCGTGTGCTCCTTCGGTGCGCCCTTCAGATTCACCGTTCCCTTTTTTCACGCGCTCCTGTGGTTGATCTGCTGTTTCCCCTTTCCGTTTTACACGCACTTGAGCAGCATGTTGCGTGTCTTTTGTCGTGTGTGTGGTGGCGCGGTGGACTGTGGACTTCTTTTGCTTGGCATTGTGGTGGCTGAGCTCTTTTTCGCCATCCCGTCGGTTCGCTGTCAACGCCACGATCTGCCACGTCTGCTGCTTAGCGCTTGGATTTTCTTTCGTTTCGTTTGCTTCACGATCCCTTCCTCCCTCCTTCCTGTTCCTTGCTCAGCCTTGTCTTCGCCGTTCTCTTCCTACTCCCAGGCATCTCCTTGCGTCACGCTACCGCGAACGTGTCTCGGAAGGTTGGTTCGCGCAGCCGCGAGAGCCGATGGAGAACCGAGCGAAAAGGGAGTCAACTATCGACTTTGGTACAGTCTTCATTTTTTTTTCGTTTATGCCGTCTTTACGGGCTCTTCTTTTTTTTTCGTTGTTATCTCGTCGAGGTGGCGCGTTGGATCTCACTCTCTGTTTTCCACGTGTGTGGGCATGTTCTTCTTTTTTTATTTGGTGTTTGGCGTGTGCTGAACGGATTTGGGCATTGCGCTTTCCTTGAGCCTTTTGGGTTTCTCGTTACTCTTGTTTTTTTGTCTGTTTTGAGCTCTGCGGTGGAGCTGCCGCACACACCTCGCCCCCTCTCCCACCCCTCGGGCAAAAGAAAAGGGTAGCGTGGCTAGTGGAACGAATAACACAGCGCTCGGGAGGACGTCGCTGGGGTAAGCGAAGAGATGGCGACAATGAGACAGGGCATTTGGAGGTGAGGTCGGTGTTTGGCAGTGATGAATCTAGTTGCCGCTGCTCTCCTCTCCAAGCACGTCCCCCTTTTCCCTTTCCGGCGGCTTACTTCACCGTATTACCGCTCGTGTGCTCGTTTTCTTCTGCGTTGGACAAGGTGACCGCAAACCGACTGACGATACGCATGCAAAGACGACGGATTGTTGCCCCGCCTGCCTTCACTCTATTCACCCTCTTCTTTTTTTTTCCTGTTATTCCCGTCGCGTGTTGGCGTTTCTACCTGTCTCTTTCTCAACGTACATTTTCCTTTTTTGCTTCTTCGTTGGTCAGCGCCGTTCCCGACGCCGTTTCTTTTCCTCTCGGCTTGTTTCGTCTCGTCTTCTTAGTGTGGCTGTAATGATTTAAGTACGCGGGGGTTGCACACACAGATACACATATCTAGGTGTGCCTATGCTTGCGTGTGTCTGCGGCTCTCTCTCTGTGTTTGTGTGCTGACCCACCATTCTCAAGCCGGACTCCATCCCACAACACACGGCCGTCGGACTCACTCACGGTCACGTCGTGTTCTGCTGGCATGCTTGTACGCTTGCCTGTATCTCTGTGCTGGTCAAACGCACATCATGGCGAGGTGTGAAGCAAAGAGGGAAGAGTGTGTAATGGCACTTGCCCCGCGGTCACCATGATGCGTCACCCTCGGCTTTCCCTCGGTTCGCCCTGTCTTATTCACTGTTGTTCCGATGGGGGTGAGTGAGCGACTGACTGAGTCGAAGAATGCCGCTGCGCCCGCGCGTGCCGTTGCCTGGCTTCCGAGGGGAAACTGCGTGTTCTGTCCGCCACACACGCTCTTATGTCTTATCTCAGCGCTTTTTTTCCTTTTAGTTTTCTGCCTTCCCATGTGTATTCGTACTTGTGTGCGCGTGTGCGTGCGGAGGGCTTTCCGTTGCCATGCGCACTCGCTCTTTTTTTTTTTTGCCTTTTTATATATGTGTGTTGCTGGTGCCTTGGTCTCTCTTTCTCCGCTCTCTCAGTGTCGCTATTACAGCCGTACGCACCTGTGCTGACTCATGGGTGCTCTGCGAGTTTTATGCATCCCGAAGGCAAGAGTGAGCATCATGTGCGCGAACGTGCACACGCCTTCGCACGTGCATCCACAAGGGGCCCTTCGAGTTGGTGCTGATCAGAGAAGCATGTGCGCGTGTAGATGCGCAAAATGTACTCTCGATCGTTTTTCCTCCTCAGCTCTTCTCTCTTCCCCTTTCGGTCGTCGCCCTCTCCCTCTCCCAAGACGCAACGGCGATGCCGGTGGCGACACTTTTTTTTTTCCAACGCCTCTTGTTCTTTTTTGTGCTTGTGATTATCGACACGTCTTTTCGTTATGTTCAGGAACTGGAGTGCTCGACAACGAAAAAAAAAAAAAAACAGAAAATGCAGCAAAACACACGTGATGCCTTATGAATGCTCGCTGCTCCCCTCTATCGACGCGTTGTACCCTCGTGTACTCTCCGCCTTGCCGTTCCGCGTGTATCTACGCTAATGTTTTGTATGCAAAACAGTCGCGCGGTATTGGACACTGCTGGGGAGTGGCCAAACGGGCGGCACGTGGTAGTGGGCATGACCGTAAGAGGGGCACGGCCTCACCTTTGTGCCGCATCAGTCCTATCTCTCCTTCTCCCTCGGGGCTGCTCTCCCCTCCGCCTTGATCGCATCTCATCCGTCTCGCATTCTCTTCTCCCCCGTTTCTCCCATGTTTCTGCATCAACGTCGTCTATGGAGCATGGCGGGTGCGAGCAAAGGGAACCCCACGAGTCGACACAGCATCACATTGCCGTGACTCGCCCACCTCTGCTGACACCTCCCACACATCCCTTCCCTCAACACCCTCACACAAACCTTTTTCTTTTTTTGTTTTGTTGCCGCTGTTCAGGCGGCTTTCCACACTCGTGTCCGTGTGACACAAGGCAGCACGGTTGCTACCGAAAGCGACGCGCTGGGCTAACGATCGCTGCGCACCGCGAGGCGGCGTCCGAAGCGAAATCTCGGCTTCCTGCTCACGCGCCTTTGTTCAAGGCCTGTTCACGGAACCGTCGAAGGCGACGTGCGCGTGCCCTTCGTCCCCCTCCCCTTCCCCCCACTCAATCATAGGAACGCACGCGATGGAGAATTTTCTCCGCAAGGCGCGAGAGAGAATTCAGCGCAAATTGGAGGAAACAAAGACGGGATCCAAGTACTTTGCGCAGACGCGCCGCGGCGAAACTGCGGAGCTGCAAAATGACCTCAACGGCACCGACAGCTATCGAAAAAAGGCCGCGGTGAAGCGCATCATCGCCAATATGACGATGGGGCGCGACGTGAGCTACCTCTTTGTCGACGTCGTGAAGCTAGCTCCATCGACCGATCTGGAGCTCAAGAAGCTGGTCTATTTGTACGTGCTCAGCACGGCGCGGCTGCAGCCGGAGAAGGCGTTGCTAGCCGTCAACACGTTCCTGCAGGATACCACGAACAGCTCCCCCGTTGTGCGGGCGCTTGCGGTGCGGACGATGATGTGCATCCGGGTGTCCTCGGTACTCGAATACACGCTGGAGCCTCTGCGCCGCGCCGTGGCAGATCCGGACCCGTACGTGCGCAAGACTGCCGCCATGGGCCTCGGCAAGCTGTTTCACGATGACATGAACCTCTTTTACCAGCAGGACTTCAAGAAGGACCTCGTGGAGCTGCTTAACGACAACAACCCAATCGTCGCATCCAACGCGGCAGCAATCGTCTGCGAGGTGAATGACTACGGCAGCGAGAAGATTGAGAGTAGCAACGAATGGGTGAATCGACTCGTCTACCACCTGCCAGAGTGCAACGAATGGGGGCAACAGTACATCCTTGACCTACTGGCGGCCCAGCGTCCTAGCGACAAGGAGAGCGCCGAGACTCTGCTGACGCGCGTTCTGCCCCGCATGAGCCACCAGAACCCGGCGGTGGTGATGGGGGCGATCAAGGTAGTTGCCAACCTGGCGAGTCGGTGCTCGCAGGAGCTGATTGAGCGCTGCACTGTGCGCGTCAACACCGCCCTCCTAACGCTGGCGAAGCGCGATGCTGAAACACAGTACATTGTCTGCAAGAACATTCACGCACTGCTGGTCATCTTTCCGAATCTGCTGCGCACCAACCTCGACGCCTTCTACGTGCGCTACAGCGACCCGCCGTTCGTTAAGCTGGAGAAGCTGCGCCTCTTGTTGAAGCTTGCCACACCGTCCGTGGCGCCAGACATCGTCGAGGAGTTCGCCGAGTACGCCTCGGGGGTGGACATGGTGTTTGTGGTCGAGGTGGTGCGTGCCATCGCCTCGCTCGCCATCAAGGTAGATTCCATGGCGCCTGACTGCGCAAACCTTCTCATGCAGCTAGTGAATCGGCGGCCGGAGCTGCTGCCTCACGTGGTGACAGCCGCAAAGGATATTGTGCGTAAGTACCCAGAGCTACTCATGCTGGATGCGTTGGTGACCGACCACGGCGCTGACGAGGTTGTAGAGGAGGAGGCGAAGGTGTCCTTGCTGTGGATGCTGGGCGAGTACTGCGACTTCATCGAAAACGGCAAGGACATTATTCAGCGCTTTATCGACACCATCATGGAACACGAGCAGCGTGTGCAGCTCGCGATCCTGAGCGCGGCGGTGAAGATGTTTCTACGAGACCCGCAGACGATGGAGCCGCAGCTGAATCGCGTGCTGGAAACCGTGACGACGCACAGCGACGACGCCGATGTGCGTGACCGCGCCTTTGCGTACTGGCGTCTGCTCTCCAAGGGCATCACTGTAGAGCAGATGAAAAAGGTGGTTCATGGGCAGATGGTGCCTGTGAACGTCGACCATACCTTCAGCGATGCCATGACCATGGCGGACCTAAAGAAGTCCCTCAACACTGCCGCCATCGTGTTCGCCCGCCCGTACCAGTCGTTTCTCCCTCCCTACGGGCTGGCCGACGTGGAACTGGACGAGGAGGACACAGAGGACGACGATGCGGTGGAGCTGCCAGCGACACCGTCGATGAGCAACCAGGATGGGGCACCGGCGCCTGACGCTGCACGGGCAGAGTGCGATATAGTTGAGTTCTCGGGCGATGGAACCGGGGCGCGTCACCCGGTGGCGAGCGGCAGCAACGGCGCTCAGCATGCCGATCTTTTTGGCGACCTGTTCAGCGCCTCGCCTTCCACCGTCGGCGCCTGCTCGCCAGCCTTTCAGGCCGTGTCAGGGTCACAGGCGCCAGCATCACCGCCGAACGCAGCGAGTGCCATCGAGGACTTGTTCGGAAACGGTATGGGAAGCGGAAGCCAAACAGCGCCAGTGCCGATCTCTGCCGCACCGCAGTCCGCCGGTAGAGACACGCAGCTGAACGATCTCTTTTCCTAAGCGGAACACGTGCAAAAGGGTGTTGCGACGGGAAGTCGTCCGCTATGAATGCAGAGTGGAGGGGCGTGTGCGCCGGGTTACGTGGAGATGCTGTATCCTGAGTGTACTGTGTGCTTGCGCGCGTTTCGCGCCTTCGAGCCCTTCTCGGTCTCCTCCAATCCCTACCACACTCCCTCTGTCGTCCTCGCCCTGCCCGAGATCTAACAGACGCTGCTTTTCATCCTACCTCCCCTCCGACACTCTGCCTTGCTCAGCCCCCTCCCCACTCCCCCCCCCCCCTCTATTAGGATGCAGATGGTGCGTTGGCTGCGGCCGCTGTCGTTTTGTTCTTCGCTTTCCTCTTTTTTCTTTTGGCTTCTCGTTCTGTACTCCAGGGACCCGCGTGCTTATCGGTTGCGCTTCTTCTTCTCCGCTTGACGGTTGTGACATGCCCTGATGACGGGGGACACCTCAGTGCGCGGCATCTCCGGGTCCAGATGCCTCATCTGCGGGCCAGCCCTGCAGACCGCGTCCCCCTCCCCCCTTTATGTCCCTGCGAATGCACAGCCGCATGCGGTGGTGACAGGCTCGAAAGCACCCCACGACGTGGGCGGAGGTGAGAGCGATTCAGCGGTACTGATGTGCCGGCCTTGAGGTCGCGGGTGGCGCTGCGCCGGAGCGAGCTGCGGCGGTGAGCACGCCTGTGCCATGCCCAGGATGAAGGCAAGCGTGCCGCGTGACTCGCACGTACCTCGTTCGGCCGCCTCACTGCCCACTGGTGTGATGGGAGCCTGAGCTGCCCCCCAGACAGAGCGAGAGAGAGAGGTGCGCCAGGTGGCGACCAGCACACTGGGAGCGACCCGTGAGGCGACCTGGAAGGTGGGTGGGTAGGTTTGCGGCTGAGGCAGAGACCGTGCTCGGGTGGCCGAGTCGGCGCAGGGTGCTGTGGCGCCCGCGTGTCTAGCGCTGCTCGGCACCACGCGATGGGCCTGTGGCAGGGCGGCTGTATCGTGGAGTGGAACTCGTGTTCTGTTGCGAACAAAAACAACTGTGAGAAAAAAGGCTGTGGCATGCACATGTGCATCCAGCATGGCGGTGGACGGCTACACGGCCACTCTTAGCTTCTTTCTGCGGAGTGGTGCGTCGGGCTGGTGAGGGAGCCGGAGGTGATGGGCGCTCTGTTGCTTCGTAAGCAAAAAAGAAGAAGCATACAATCGAAAAAAAGGTCTGCGTGACATGCACAGTCCCCTCTCCCCCAGTGTTTGCCGTTCCCCCACGCAAAAGGGGAGGAGGAGCGGACTGAAGACGAGCTCAAATGACGCTCTGTCATCGATGCGCCGACGACTACTCTACGGGACGCGGTCGCATGCCGCTTGCCTGGACATGTGGGTGCGTCATGCACGCCCGCTCCCTCTGTGGGAGGTGCGTAAAGTCGCCAGCTTGCCAATGCGATAAGGCTAACGGCTTCTCCTCACGTTCCGCTTGCCTTTGGCATCGCCTTCGTTGTGTTGCCTCTCCCACCCTCTGCTTCACCCTTTTCGGTTGTCCCGCTTCATCTGCTTTTCCCTTGTGAAACGCCTCTCACGTCTCGGCCCGGCATCAGAGCAGCGAACGAAGCTTCACGTTAGTATCGTGATCGTTTTTGCAGCACCGAGTTGCCCTCTGTTCCGACGCTTCCTGCCACGGCCCCTCCCTCGCCACGTCGCTGTGAGTGTTCGCCTTGTCGATTGCCCTTGTACGAGCGATAAAAGCCTAATGTTCCGCCGTCTCTCCGTGTGCGCGCCGTTTGCCACGACGGCGCGCTTCTACACCCCGTCGGAGGAACTGAAAAAGCTCTACGCTAGCGACTTTGAGCGCGCGCAGTTCCCCGCCAATATCGTCCCCAGCGACTCTGTCACGTTCGCCAAGTTCCTGTACAAGGCGGTGGAGCCGAAGGGCAACTTTGATACCATTCTGAAAGACTTCCAGACCATCGCTGCCGCCATCCCGAAGCTGCCTGTCTTCTGGCAGCGTACCGTGGTGGTGAGTGAGGTGGGGGAGTTCAAGTCGCTCTCCGCCCCGACGACCTTCACGCTCGAGTGGATGCAGAGCAACGGCATGCTAGACCTGCTCCCGGATGTCGCGGAGGTGTACGAGACCTACGTCAACGCCAAGATGAAGCGCGTGACGGCCAAGATCTACGTCGCCGCTGGTAAGGAGCAGGACCGGGCCCTGGTGGACAAGGCAAAGAAAGTTGCGGAGCAGGTTGTGAAGGACAACAAGCAATTCGCCGGCTACACGCTGGTGCCGAAGGTGATGGTGGATCGCTCCATCGTGGAGGGTTTTGCCGTGGATGTGCAGGGAACGTACGTTAACGAGGCCGTCGGCCGAAAGAAGGAGACACAGGCGTCGGGCGAGGTCGATTACACCACCATCCCGCCTCCGCGTTTGTCCAAGACGACCTGGGAGGACAACATCGAGACAGAGGTGCTGCGCAAATACCTCGATAGCCTTTCCCTCTACGACGCCGAGGAGCTCAAGAGCGGTGTTTAAGTGCAGCATGCCTTTCCGTGGATTTGTCTCGGGGTTTGATGACCTCCCCGAATCCTCCCGCAGTGACGCGCATGGCGACCACAGGGCGAGTCGACAGCCGTGCATGGAGGCACGTCTGGGTGCGCGTACTTGTCTTTTGTTCGTTTCTGTGCGCGTAGCTCCTTTGCTTGCTTGCCGAAGCCGCAGCGAGTCCCTTTTACCCGTCGACGTACCCCGACGCACGCGCCGCTCCTTGTTCTCGCTGGCATCTGCGGCCGCGGCAGGTGAAGTAGGCGGTGTCAGATCGAGAGGGAGGGGCGGGGAGAAGAGAGTGGAAGGAATTCTGTTGCCAATCGAGCGTGTCTCTGTCGCTGTTGACATCGCTGCTTCTGTTCTCCGTCACCCCAATCCCGATACCCCCGCTCCCGTTAGCACGCCACAACGCGCGCGCCTTCTTGCCACCGTCTAACAAGGATATCGGGTTTCTCTCTTAGGTCTTGGTTGTTTATGTTTTTTTTTTCTCTCTAGTAGGCACACCTCGTAGTAACGCATGTTTACCAATCTCCCTCAGAGCAGAGGCACTGTGCGACAAGGTGCTACCACGGTGTGTCGGTATCGCGCACCTCCTCGTTACCTTTGCAGTGCATCTCTCTTCGCAGACGTCCTGGCCATCACCCGGTGTGGCTGCCCGCAGGTTGCGCGTCGCACCCCACTCGGCACCACGCGTTGGTACGGACGCCTGCGAGAAGCGCTTCATTCGCTGCCCCTGCCCATGCCAAAGGGATATGGCGCCAGAACGCGCCTGAGCTGCGGTTTTCTGTGGAAGCTTTTCCTTAGTCATGCTGCAGGTGTCTAGGTGTACATGAATGAGTTTTCCAAAGGCGTCGCTTTGTGGATGGCATCGCCGCTGCCATCACCTAGTTGTCTTCTCTGCGTTCTCGCTCCGCCTATCTGACGTCTCCCTTCTGTTTCCTCCCTCCCGCCCTCGCCACCACCTGCGGTATGATGCCGACACACACACACACACACACACACACACACACACACACACACACACACACGTGCGTGCATGTATGTGAGATCGCACATCACCGCAGGAGTTCTGTTTCTCAGCTACCATTCTGTTTGTTTCCTGCATTCTGGGTCTGTTGAACGTCCCTCGTTTTCTTTTAGCTGCCCTGCCTCTCTCTCGCTGGTCGTGCTTGTGACCTCGTTGTCGACCTCTACGCTAGGAGCTTCCGCACACAAGGCAGATCCCAGACATGAAGTCCCTCTACCCCGTCGTCCGCCGTGCGGCTACGACCTACCAGCTGCACGGCCGCACAATCCCGGAGCCGTACGACTACCTCGAGGACCCATGTCATGCCGAGACGAAGGAGTTCGTGCGGCAGCAAAACGAGGCATTCGAGGCGTACATGAAGTCTTCCAACGAGGTCCGAGACAAGATAGTGGAGCGAGTGACGTCGATGCTCAACTACGCGCGCACAAGTAACCCGAGTCTGCACGCTGGCAAGTACTACTATCAATACAACACCGGCCTGCAAAACCAGAGCGTCATCATGCAGGTGACGTCTCTCAAGGACGACAATCCGACTGTCTTTCTCGACCCGAACACTCTTAGCGCCGACGGCACCACTGCTCTCAAGGCGCACGCTTGGAGCGAGAACGAGGAGTTGTTTGCCTACAGCCTGAGCGACAAGGGAAGCGACTGGCAGTACATCCAGGTACTCAACGCGGAGACAGGGGAACAACTTCCGGACAAGCTGAACTGGGCGAAGTTTTCGGGCATCTCGTGGTGGAAAAATGACGGCTTCTTCTACCAGCGCTATCCCGAGCTCAGCGAGGACGTCGACAAGGGCGCCGAGACGGACTCGGCGCAGAATCAGTACGTGTGCTTCCACAAAGTCGGGACTGCGCAGTCAGAGGATTTGCTCATTCTGCAGGTGCCCGAGCATCCCCAGTGGATCTTGGCGGCCGAGGTGACGGACGACCACGAGTACCTCGTCATCCGTGTCATGAACGGGTGTGAGCCGAACAACCTTATTTGGATCGCAAAGCTGCCGAGTACCTACGAGGAGCTGAAGAGGCCGCTGGAGTTTATGAAGGTGGTGAACTCGTTCGTCGGCCAGTACAGCTACGTCGGCAACGAGGGCAAGACCTTTTACATGACGAGCACCAAGGATGCTTCGCGCAAAAAGATTGTTTCCATTAACCTTGAAACGACCGAGGAAAAGGATGTCGTCGCTGAGCAGGAGTCAGTGCTGAACCGTGCTGCGCTTGTGAAGGACACGCTGATCATTGTGTACCTCGAGGACGTCAAGGACGTGATGTACTACCGCAAGCTGTACGGGGCGGCGGAGATGAAGAAATTGGACCTGCCGCTCGGCACCATCACGTCCTTATTTTCTGACTATAAGAAGGACTTCGTCTCCTTCAAGGTCTCCTCGTTCATGTTGCCCGGTCGCTCCTATGTCATGGACATCAACAACCCGCAGGGCTCGCTGACTGTCTACAAGGACGACGTAGTGGACGGCCTCAACGTCGAAGACTACGTCACTGTGCAACACTTTTACCAATCTGCTGATGGCACGAAGATTCCGATGTTCATTGTGCACAAGAAGGGGTCCTTGTCCACCAACTCACCGGTCATGCTGTACGGCTACGGTGGTTTCGGCCTTTCGCTGACCCCCAGCTTTAGCCCGTCGCGCATCGTCTTTCTGCAGCACCTCGGCGGCGTTCTTGCCATTCCGAACATTCGCGGCGGCAACGAGTACGGCCAGTCGTGGCACGACGCCGGGCGCCTTACGAAGAAGCAAAACTGTTTCACTGATTTCGTCTCCGCCGCCAAATACCTCCACAGCAACAAAATTGGCTCCCCTGCCACGACGGCCATCATGGGCGGCTCCAACGGTGGCCTCCTCGTCGCCGCCTGCGCTAATCAGGCCCCTGACGAGTTCTCGTGCGTCGTGTGCCAAGTAGGCGTCCTTGACATGTTTAAGTTTCACAAGTTCACCATCGGCCATGCTTGGATCTCCGACTACGGCAACCCGGATGAGGAGGAGGACTTCAGGGTATTGGAGAAGTACAGCCCCATCCACAATGTGCGCGCCGGCGTCAAGTACCCGGCCATCCTCGTGGTGACCGGTGACCATGATGATCGCGTGGTACCGCTGCATTCGCTCAAGTACGTCGCCACGCTGCAGCACACGAACCCGGAGCTGGGTGGTCCCTTCCTGGCGCGTGTGGAGGTGGCTGCAGGTCACGGCTTTGGCAAGCCCACGAGCAAGATCATCACCGAGACGTCCGACATGTACGCCTTCATGGCGAAGAACATTGGTGCAACGTGGCACGACTGATATCGTTTTTTTATTTCTTTTCCGCATTCTTCACCGTGTGCCCGTAGTCCACCACGAACAAATCCGCTGATAGATGCATACACCACCACCGCTCACCTACTTTCTGCCGCACCACGGCTGCATCCTCGTCGTGTAGGACGAGCCGTCCCTGCTGTCGAATCGGGCCATGCGCCTTGCGGACACTTCGTGTCCGTCCTCGTGCCATCTTTCACGTACGTGCTGCGTGATCGGCGCCAGACGGACCCGGGTGCACTGCGCGCCTTGACGCACGCGGGCCGCGTGCAGGGTCCAGCTCGAGGGTGGAGGCGGTGGGCAGCGTTCGTGCGTGGAGCGGCGGGGTGGTGGTCCGGGCGCATGCCGGGTGAGCTCAGGGGGGAGGTTTGGCCAGCCTCAGTCCAGGCTCCCTCTGAGAGACCCTGCACACCCTGCCTGTATGCCATGCCTCGCCCTGAGGGGCCTCGAGCCGCGGCATCCCGCAATGTGGTGCGGCCGCTCTCCACCCCGGCGCCTGCAGGACTCGATGGTGCAGCTCGAGGGTGCTCTCGTGATGCGGCCGGCATGTGCGCCTCATCAGCCCACCTGGTCGGATGAAGGAGGCGCCGCACAGTGCGCGCACGTGCACCGTGGTGTTCCTCGGTGTGGATGTCTTCGCGCGTTTCTCGCTCATCACTCGCGCTCTCCTGACGACCGCGTGCCTCGGTCAGATGCGGCACACCACATGCCAGCGGTGCTTCGCATGGGCGCGTGTGCATAGTGCTTGTGATTTTTTTTTTCACCATGTGGCCTGATGTCGATATCAGAGTCTCGCCAAGTAACATATCTGTTGAACTGGTGGCGCGATTCGTAGTGGGCTGGTACACTGGTGATCATGGCCGCAAGTCTCTTCGGCACAACACCAGCTCTGACCAGCTCACCGGCGCCAAGGTCCCGCAGCTGTGCCCGAGAGCATGTTGTGCAGGCGCTTGAACTCGCCACAGAGTGTGGATACCGGGCCCGACCACCACGGTGGTGGCCGGCCGTTGTCTGGGCTGAGGGGTGAATGGGGAAAAAGAGAAGCAGCACGCTTGGGCACACACAGTTTCTGTTCAATGCCTGAAATATGCACGAGGCGCCTACCGCAGCATGCGGTGCCGCGCGCGCGGCGGCAGCCCGTGGATGACGCTCTCTCACTGCACAGTCCCTCCTATCTACCCTTTTCTCGTGCGATTCCCTCTCCCTCCTCTCTGCGTCTTTCCTGCCCCTCCCTTCCTGTGCGTGTGCACACATATATACGTGTGTGTGTGTGTCGAATACACCGACGGTGAGGTGTGCACCACCCCAGCGAAAACGGGGCACCAACTCCTCTTGCCACGGCTCCCTCTCTCCAGCCTATCGTTTCCTTTGACGACAACGGCAAGTATCGGCTGGGTTTCGCCTCGTCCCTTTTCTGAAGTGCACCAGCGCTTGCCCAGTGCCGCTGCACGCACAGACGTGTGCATGTACGACCTCTGATTTGCCGTCACCCTTCCCCTGCGTTCCATCACTGCGCTTCTTTTATTTCACCTTCGGTGTGCTCTTCTGTTGTTCTCAGTCACTTCGACCGTGATGACGGGGGACACCTCAGTGCGCGGCATCTCCGGGTCCAGATGCCTCATCTGCGGGCCAGCCCTGCAGACCGCGTCCCCCTCCCCCCTTTATGTCCCTGCGAATGCACAGCCGCATGCGGTGGTGACAGGCTCGAAAGCACCCCACGACGTGGGCGGAGGTGAGAGCGATTCAGCGGTACTGATGTGCCGGCCTTGAGGTCGCGGGTGGCGCTGCGCCGGAGCGAGCTGCGGCGGTGAGCACGCCTGTGCCATGCCCAGGATTGAGGGCAAGCGTGCTCGCGTGACTCGCACGTACCTCCTTCGGCCGCCTCACTGCCCACTGGTGTGATGGGAGCCTGAGCTGCCCCCCAGACAGAGCGAGAGAGAGAGGTGCGCCAGGTGGCGACCAGCACACTGGGAGCGACCCGTGAGGCGACCTGGAAGGTGGGTGGGTAGGTTTGCGGCTGAGGCAGAGACCGTGCTCGGGTAGCCGAGTCGGCGCAGGGTGCTGTGGCGCCCGCGTGTCTAGCGCTGCTCGGCACCACGGGATGGGTCGTAGGAAGGCATGTCGAGATGAGCTGAGCTCATACTCGGTGGAGGATTTGAGGGGTTGTCGAAAAGACTTAGCCAAGCTCAGCTGGAGGCGTGGGCTTCTGTATCGCAAGCGAATGCTTTTTTCCCCAGCCTTCAAGGATGACATCAAGGCCACTGAGAGATGTTCACAAATATGCGTGCCTGCCGGAGCGTGTCTGTGTGTCTTTCGTAGAAGTGTGCGGCAGACGCGTTGGTGAAGTGCAAAGCAGAGGTGCATTAAAGCAAGATATGCAGCCCCAGTCGTCCATGTCAGGTGTTCTAATGTGCTCGCAGCTAGACACTTGTCTCACGGCGGTGAGTCGTCTGGCGCGCGCATCCCCTGCCGTCTAGCTCTTTGCGCCTTTCTACCGTCCGTGCGCGAAGGCTGGCGTCCTAGATGACGCAACGGCCTCTCTCCGGATGTCTCGCAATGGCGTTGTTGGCTAGATGACAAGGGAATGGGTGCGAGGGTGGCGGCAGACAGCATCGGTTTCGTCCTCTCTCTCTCCATCTACTCGGAAGCTGGCCCACGTCTCTTCTGTAGGTGTCCGTTTCGCGACGCTCAACAACCCGTGCGCTCACAGAGACCCCCATCCCCCACAGAGTGACAGAGGCGCCGCCATCATGGCATCCAGCCCCTCCACTTCGTCCTCGCCGTCGTTGGCCGCGCACTTCCCGGAGCGGACGGGTGGCCCGGCGCCGAGGCCGCAGGCCCCTGCGGATACCACTTGGACGCTTCACGGCCTCCTCCTGACCGACCTCTGGGAGGAGCCGCTGCACACATGCAGCCGCACGCGCGATCGCCTCGGCTATATCGACTTTGGCATGGTGATACCACCCATCCGTGCCTTCCTGTACTCCATGCTTATACCCTACGCCTGCTACCCTATTGCGCTGGTGCACCTTTATGGGTTTTACCGCTGCACTCGGACAATGGTGTTCCCCAAGTACTACAAGCGGCAGCGCTACTCTGATCGCGTCATGTACGGTGTTCAGAAGCGCGTGTACGACACGCGGCAGAAACGTATTTTGGAGTCGCAAATCGATGACGTTCAGGAGATTCAGCATGCGCTGGAGGTGGTGGGTGCAGCACGTAACCAGTTCGTGGATGACCCGCACCGCAAGGGCACGGCCTACTTCGTAGTAGAGCAGAAAATCATGAAGGCGGAGGCCATCTTCACCGGCGAGAACTGGGCCTGGGCCTTTATCTCGGACACCTGTCGCTACGTCACGCCAATGCTCTTTGCGTACCTGTTCCACCCGTCATGCAAGCGCTTGACAGTGGACTTGCGGCTGTGGAGGCAGGGCCGTCTACACTGGCGGCAGGCGCGCCACCCCGTTCTCAATTTCTTCAAGACGTACAACGAGTACAATCAGGCGATGCGGCGCATCAACATTACGAAGCCTGCATCGAAGGGTGCCCAGCCGTGGAGTCGCAATCTGTGAGCTAGCTGCTGAGGCATGGGCCGCTTCTTTGTCTTCATGGCACGGCGCATCTCGCAGGCATCCCGCTACTGGTTTGTTTTCTCTCTGTCGCCCGTGCGCCTGTTCTCGAAAAAATGCATGTGCTCTCTTCGAGCGTGTTCCTGCCGCTCATGCGCAGCGTGACGGCACGCGTGCACGCGTGCGCACATGCATGTGCCGATGTTGTCTTCGCTTGTGCGTTTGTCGGCCGTGTAAAGACGTGTGCGCGCGTCTGCAGGTGTACGGAGGCGGGAGCCAAAGAAAGAAGGAGGACAAAACCAAGCAGAGGTTCGCCGGGCCCTGTCGACTACATCAGACTCAAACACGCGCGCGCACACCAACACAGTTCACGTCTGACCTGCAGCCATCATGAAGGCGGATCGCGCCACACGTGCGACCCCGTTGCACAGGTTGTCTTCTTCTCCATTCGTGCGTACCTGTTCCCTCTTTTCTCTCCCCCAATGCACGCACCCCTCCTTTCTCTTGCTTCGCTCTTCCACCCCGCGTGTCCTGTCGCCGAACTGTCATCATAATGGTTCCGCACCGCCCACCATCGTCGCTGCGCTGTGCCGTTGCGGATGCGCTTCTCCTCTTGGCTTCGCACTGCTTACTGGAGGGAAGAAAACGCTGTACTCGTGTGTCTGTGGCACCGCTCTCTCCACCCTCGCAGCCGCACCCACACCCAGCCTACGCGCACGTCCTTTCAAGGGTGGAGGGACGCACTTTGCACATGAGCGTCGAGGACGACTACCGCGCCTCTATCGCGCAGGCACGCGCGGAGGATCGCAACAGCCGTGGATGCCGTCGCAAGCTGCGCAACGAATACCAAGATGACCTCCTCAAAACCCGCATCGTGCATGCCCGCAATTGCTTTCTGAGAGACGTTCGCTTCCACAGCGCTCGCCGTTCTACCGCGGAGGAGAGCGTGATGCTCACGCTTCGAAGCACTGCAGCCTGCTGGTCGAAGGTGTGCGAGCGGTCCATTACCCGCCAGCTCGATATCGAGTCTGCCAAGAAGCAGAAACGATTGCGCGACGTCGCCTTCCTTGAACGCACACATCAGCGAGAGGTGTATGTGCAGCGCAGCGTGGAGGAGACTGATCAGGCACGATGGGGGGACTTGAACGCGCGGTACGCCGCTCAGCTGCTCGCCGACCGAAACGCTGCGGTGCAGGCAACATTGGAAGACATGATGGAGCGCACTGCGCAGTGCTTGAGTGAACTGGAGGAGAGCCACCTCGACCACGCAGGCACAACGCTGCTCGCAGCGTTTTCGGTGGAGGCGACGCTGCGGCGGCTGAGCTCGGTCGACGGCGTCGCTGTTTCAGCCGTGCGGGAGGCGTTTCACCACATCTTCCACGGCAGTCCGTATGCCCAGTCGAGCCCCGCATTTCTTGCCCTTCTAGCGTTCTGTTACGGGCAGCAGCAACCCAAGCCACCGTTGGCGCAGGTGCATTGTCTGTGCTCGGTGCCCATCTTGGTAGTAGATGGCCCCAAGTACAGCGGCAAGAGCCTCTTGACCAAATTTTTGAAGTCGAAATACCGCCTCCTGTGCATCTCCGACGAGACGCTGGTGCAGCGTGCCCTGCAAGCCGCCTCTTCAGACGCGATGGAGAAAGAGGAGGAAGGCGCCGATGACTGGGCTGAACTCGGGCGCTGCCTGCAAGCGACGCTTTTGGACGGCGGCGCCGTGAGCGTGCAGCTCATGACGGGCCTGCTGTCTCTGCAGCTGACGGAGCTGCGAAGCGCAAGTGAGGCTTTGCCGTATGACGCCGTTCTACTCGAGGGTGTTGTCCGCTCCGTAGACGCGTACAAGATGCTGGCGCAGCGACTCAGCAATCCGCTGCTGCACCCGTTCCTCAAGGTTGCGCAGCGATGGGGCCTGTCAACGACTGCGCTAGTCTGTGGCGGCGACGGCGGCGGCAGCGCGGCAGACGAGGAGGCGACGGCAGGGGTTCTTCCTCCCCTTTTGCGTCTGCCGGATCATCCCTCTTCGGAGTACGACATGCCCGCCAAGCCGGAGCCAAAGGCGCGGCCCCTCAAGAAGGTGGATCTCGCCGCCCTTCCCCCGGCGGAGCTACCAGAGGTGGAGGACACGGAGGCCGCCCAGGAGGCGGAGCGCGCGTTCGTGGCGCGGGCTGAACGTGAGCTTGCGTCCCTCCCTACGGTGCTCTCCGGGGTGCTGCACATCAGCTGTGCCCCGGAGGAGGTGTTCCACCGCTTTGCAGGGCTGCGCACGGACTGCGAGACAGGCGCGAGGTACCACCTCACCTACAATCCACCGCCCCAAGAGCGGCTGCCCTACATGGTGCCGCTGTGTCGCCTCGATACGTCGTCGGTGGAGCTGCATGAAGCTGTCTTTCACCACATGGAGGGGTGGGGGGCCACACGCCGATGGCTGGCGCAGCAGTCAGAGGGGCCCACCTTTGCCCGGGTCTACGAACTGGCGGGCGACGGCCCAGCCGACGAGGTGCGAAAGGAGGCGCTGGAGGCGGTGGATCAAATCATCTCCGACTTTCGCATCAGCCGACAGCTGCTCCACGAGCACGACGCCTCCGCTGCTCGGCTGAGCGAGTTGGAGGCGACGTGGCAGTCGCAGAAGGCTGCCCGGGAGGCGGAGCGGCTGCGGCTCGTCGAGCTCTACACCGAGAAAGGCGCCCCAATCCCGCCAGCCCTCCACGCCACCGTGGCGAAGACGTCCGGCTCGTCGGCGACCACGCTGAGCGCCGCTGCAGCAAGCACCATCTTCAAGGCTCTGGCAAACTTCACGGACCTCTACGAGGGCTCCTACGCCGGCACCTGGAGCAGCATGACGCACCTGGTGCAGCTCTTTCTCCGCTATTACACGAGCGTAGAGTCGCAAATGGTTTTATACTGGAAGCGGCCGGACGACAAGCAGGCCATCCTGCACCGCTTCCAGCGGTGCTTCGACTCGCTGCCGGCCTCCATGCGTGTACTGCCAGCCTGCAAGGCGGAGCTGCACCTCTCCCTAGACGCGCTGGACGAGGCACTGCACAGGTGCATTGCCTTGCGCGACGGCGAGGCGAGGGGGCTGCTTGACACCTTGACCAGCGCGGCAAGCTTCATGGGCGGCTGGCAGACCCTTGTGTGTCAGGCATTCACCCGCCTCTTACAGGCCGAGGCGGATCGATACTTCTTCGCGATGCACATTTTCTCCTTCTTTCTCGGCGCTGTCATAGGAGAGCCTCTGGGGTTCGACGATGTCGAGGTGGACATGCCGCTGACATCGATGAACACCCCAGACCGGCCAATGCAATCGACCAGCGTCGCCGGGGATGCTTCGCCGTCGGTTTCGCCGGGCGGAAAATCAACCAAGGAGAAGCGAGCGACGTCAACGAAGAAGTCGCACAAGGTAGCCGACGAGCCGAATGAGAAGATCGCTGAAGACCAGCTTGCGGAGGTGGCGCAGGGGGTGCTGAACGGCTTCTCCTCTATCACGGATAAGCTGAAGGCCGTCGTGGATGTGCAGGGGAAGGCGCCAAAGCGCGCCGGCAGTGGCGTCAGTGGCGGCAGCAGCAGCGCGGGCAACAGCCCTGCCGCACCCACCTCCATCTTCGCCATTGCCGCCGCCAAGTGTTACGGCTTCATGGAAGCAGAAAGGTTCGCCGCCACCTCGCGGGTGGCGGCGATTCACTCTTGTGGGCGGATGTTGCTGAAGGAGGCGGAGGCGCACGCAAAGAAG
The DNA here is from genome assembly GCA_003992445.1 of Leishmania aethiopica. Classification (NCBI taxonomy): domain Eukaryota; phylum Euglenozoa; class Kinetoplastea; order Trypanosomatida; family Trypanosomatidae; genus Leishmania; species Leishmania aethiopica. Next base: position 88,169 of record RZOE01000112.1, read on the forward strand.
ATGCGCACGCGAATGGAGGCGAGCCTCTTAGACGTGATGGCACGAGAGGCCGCCGCCGCAAACACGGCCGTGTACGTTTTGCGTGAGTGTGTGGAGGCGGAGAAGAAGAGCCCCGCGATGCACCTGGGCTGCACTACCTTTGCTGTGCTCGGAGAGAGGCCTCCGCGTGCTTCACAGAACGCCGGCAGCGCCGCCGAAGCGCTGGACTGCACGTCGCCATCGCCATCGAAGATCGGCTCCACAAGTGAGGAGCGCCGCAGCTTCCTCACAGACGTGCCGCTCTTTGCCCAGCTGACGAATCCGCAGCTCATGGTGCACCCCGGGCTGACGGCGGTGCGACTCCTCGAGCTCGCCCAGCAGTTCCGCTGCGTCGCGCCCGACTACCAGCTGAGCCACTTCGACTTTCTGCTTCTCGTAGAGGACGACGACTACGCCCAGGCCGCGGTTATCGGTCTGGACGCGGCGCACATGACACGGAAGACTCGCGAGGAGCTCTTTAGCACCTTCGATCCACAGCGCACCGGTTTTGTAGACTGGCGTGATGTCATTGTGCACTTACTCTTCTGGGTCACACCGGCCACGGCGGCAAGGACGCCGACATCCGCCACGGCGCAGCGAGGCATTCGCGAGATTTCGCTGCAGGACCTGCTGAAGGCGCGTGCTGCCCTCGGGGTTTGCGGGCTCACCGAGGAGCAGTTCTTCGAAAAGTCGCTTTTCTTGGACCACTACCTCGATGAAGCGCTTGTGGAGGCCTACATGCTGATTTTGTGGTGCACGTTCCACGACGCCGCCAACCAGATTCTTCAGCCGCACATACTGCTCGGCTTCTTGTGTGCCGACCCGCAGCCGATCCGTGGCGCCCAAAAGGCTTTCCATGTTCTCTCCGCACCCGGCGCACTGGGCCGCGTCTCCTTGGATGAGATGGACGCTCTGTGCCACCTCAAGGCGACAAATGCGCGTCTGATGGACCAGCCAGACCCGTGCAGCAAAATGAACCTGCGGCTTCTCTTCGGCACCGCAGCGACGTGCTCCTTCGAGGAGGTGTGCGCCTCGCCAATGGGGCGCAAAATGCTGAACCATGCGGACCTCTTCCGCCGCCGGCAATTTCTCAAGCGCAAGTAGCGGATCACCACTGCCGTTGGTGCGCGTGTAGGCGCACGGAAGCATCGCCCCTTTTGCCCCTCCCCTATCCCTGCGGTTGCTGTGCGTTGTGACACGCAGTGCGAGCAACAGCGACGAGAGAACAATGAGAGCCGAAACGGCAATGCTGGACAATGTGTTCAGCCTACATGCCGTTGTCGCCGGTGGCTTTGGCACTCGCCTCTCCGCGCCCCGACCCTTGGCCCTCGTACTGAGTCAAGCACGTGGGGAGAACACCATCTACGCGCACGCAGCGTTTGTGACGCTTTTTGCTGTGGATGTTCTGCCCTCCTACCCTCTTTCCCACTTCCTCGGCCTCTTCAAGATATGCTGTGCTCTCTTCGGAGGTGTGTGCCTCTCTCCACCACGGCCACTCATCATCCCCGTCGTGGTAGCCCCGCCTCCCCTCTTCCCCGCACCCGCACCACCCTTCCCCTTTCCTCGACACCGTCAACGCAAGCGCTTTTGGCGTTGCCTGGCCTCCTTTCTGTTCGTACTCCTTTCATGTACAGTAGTTCCCACGACGGGTCGAATGACCGTGGCTCGTCAGGAGGAGCGATGGGCTGTTACGCGCGTGTGCGGATAGTTCGGTTTCGATGTCGATGTTACTCAAACAACAACAAAAGAATAAAACACATGTGGGTGAACTCAGCAGCGCAAAAGGGAAGCATAGGCATCGTCGATCAGTGATGCTGCGGTGAAAGCAACGGGTGCCGTCTCTCTCTCTCTCTCTTGATCTCGCTCACGCACTCTCGCTTTTTTTTTGTGGCCACGCCCAAAGGTGGGCTGCTGGCGTCCGTTGCAGCGCGTGGCGGCTCTGGGCGGCGGCGGTTACACGTTGTCGACAGCATGCAAGCTAGAAACCGTTTGACTGTTGCGGTGCCATCTCCGTTCCCTACAATTCCTAACCTCTCCTTGTATCGCCTTCCGCACCTCTGCTTTCACATGAATCGTCGTGGCGTACCCGAGGTGCGGCTGCTCCATCGGTGGTGCTCATTCATGCACCGCTGATTTCCGCGCGAACTTCACACGCTACCGGACGTTGAAGCAGTCCTTATCCTCTTTCTCTTCATCTGCTCTTGTCATCTCTCATCCGGCGCACCGAGTCGCTGCCCGTGCGTGTGTGCTCGTGCTGCTCCTCCGCTTTTACTGGGTACTTCGCGCAGCGCTGTCTAGCAAGACACTTTGTACAGCTGTGATTGCGCGTCTTTCGTCGCGATGGCGGCCACGTCGGCGACCCCGCCGTCTCACGGTGACCTTTCCAAAGACCACCTGTCCATCCTCTGTCGTTTCGTGGGTGGCACCGTGGGCGGAGTGATGCAGGCAGCCTCCAGCCACCCCTTCGACACGATCAAGTCCCGCGTACAGAACGGCATCTTCCCTCCATCTCCTCCTGCGTGTGGCACACGTGGAGGGACGAGGGCGTTCGTGGCTTCTACCGCGGCGTCACACCGCAACTCCTTTTCTGCGGCTTTCAAAACGCTGTACTCTTCAGCCTCAACCAGACTATGAACAGCCTAATGGCAGTGCCGGAGCAGGACCCACACACTCCGCCGTCGCTGTGGCGCACCGCCGTCGCGGCCCAGCTCACCACACCTCTTTATGTGCTGACTGTGGCGCCTGTGGAGAAAGTGAAGGTTCAGTTGCAGATGCTTGGCCAGGGCGGCAAGGAGTCCTCCACGGTGACTGGGCCAGTTTCGTGCCTGCTTCACATCATTCGAGTGGAGGGCTACCGAGGCATCTTCTCCGGCTACACCCCGACACTGATGTCTCATCTGATTGGCCTGCCGTTTTACTTTATGGGATGCCAGACTGCGCGCACCACGCTGCTCGGCACACCGCTCGCCTCGACGGCAGCCGGTCGCGAGGTGGTGGTGCCGATGCTGAGCGGCATGGTGGCCGGCATGTGCTTCTGGACGAGCAGCTACCCGTGCGACTTTGTCAAAACCCGCGTGCAGGCCTCCAAGACGAAGGTGCCCGTTACCGACATCATCCGCACAACGTACGCGGCCGGTGGGGTGAGTGCCTTCTACAGGGGCTACACAGCATGTCTTCTACGTTGCCTCCCAGCGAACGCCTCGGTGTGGCTAGGCATCGAGCAGACTACCACCTTCATCATCGGGCGCGGCTATTAGACAGACGTGGTCCAGATATGCCTCTAGGGGTGCGTAGTGCTCTGTATGCGCATGCATGCGTCAGTGCTGCGTCCCACAGTACAGCGGGTAGGGGTGAGGACACGGCGGGCGAGACACTGATGAGCAAGAGGAAGGGGATCGAAAAAGAGTGTGGTAAGTGAGCGCGAATCGATGGGTGAAGCCACACCTCCGCTGTCGGTGGAGGCACGCCCGACCAAACACGTACCATGTGCAAAAGTTGCTCTCGCGCCATCCCCTTCTCTCGTTCGGTCTCCGCGTCAGCGCCAGCGCCACTCCCCCTCCCTCTTCACTCCCTGACCCCACCGCTCACCCCGTATCGTTTTCCCCAACACCTTGACCACGCCTCTGAGTTGCGCGTTGCAACTCGCTGTCGCTCTAAACCTTTCTTTCAGTTCTTCTTTCCCTCCTTTTGGCCACTCACTCACACCAGTGGGCCCGTGTGCGTGCCTGTGGGCGTGTGTTTCTTAGAGGGCCCCTTCCGCTTGACACGCCCACGCCTGTCAGAAGCGTGCAGACTCAGGAGAGGGTGGAATGCCCCTGCTGCCACAAACTCATGGCGGCGCCCCACCTCTCGCGGCGCATGCGGGCCAGCCCTGCAGACCGCGTCCCCCTCCCCCCTTTATGTCCCTGCGAATGCACAGCCGCATGCGGTGGTGACAGGCTCGAAAGCACCCCACGACGTGGGCGGAGGTGAGAGCGATTCAGCGGTACTGATGTGCCGGCCTTGAGGTCGCGGGTGGCGCTGCGCCGGAGCGAGCTGCGGCGGTGAGCATGCCTGTGCCATGCCCAGGATTGAAGGCAAGCGTGCCCGCGTGACTCGCACGTACCTCGTTCGGCCGCCTCACTGCCCACTGGTGTGATGGGAGCCTGAGCTGCCCCCCAGACAGAGCGAGAGAGAGAGGTGCGCCAGGTGGCGACCAGCACACTGGGAGCGACCCGTGAGGCGACCTGGAAGGTGGGTGGGTAGGTTTGCGGCTGAGGCAGAGACCGTGCTCGGGTGGCCGAGTCGGCGCAGGGTGCTGTGGCGCCCGCGTGTCTAGCGCTGCTCGGCACCACGCGATGGGCCTGTGGCAGGGGCGGCTGTATCGTGGAGTGGAACTTGTGCCGCGCGCCAGAGCATGGACGCGCTGAAACGACGACAGCCATTTTTTATCCTTCACGTGCTCTTCTTTTTTTTTTCTTGCGGCTTCTTTTCTTCCTATCGCGGAAGCGCGAGTGTGCGCCGCCCACGTCGGCCCTGCTCTGCTGATGAGGGAGACTTTTTTTTGCTATTCTTTCCTGGTGTATGTGCTACAACTTTCAGTGAGGCTAATCCGCCGCTCCACGGAGGGCAGCGGCGAGCGGAAGCGAGTGCGAGTAGAGCAGACGTCGGCGGTGTTTCTGTCTTTCAGTGGCGTCGTCGGCTCAGAACGGCTCGGCGTAGGCCAGAGGGTGCGTCGCCGAAGAGTAGCCTCATTTGCCAAGAGTGGCTTTTTAGCGACCGTGTGGTGGAAGGGTTGCTTCATCCAAGACGAGAGCTCGTGCGTCCCTTTCTATCTGCCTCCACGCCCCTCCCTCCTTCTCTAATGCTGTCGCTGCGTGAGCGATTGCGCGGAATTTCTGTGAAGCGCTAATTGCACACGCGGCTCCCTGTCTACTCGTGGCTTCTGCACACTGGCGCACACATTGAAGAGAAAAGCCCGCAGATAATCTCGACAGACTCTCTCATAGAGGTGCACACGGAACAGAGAGTGCGGCGCCGTTTTTTTTTTTCCGATCTTCTGTGGCTCGCACTCTTACGGTTCTTTAACCCTTTCCGGGCACCTCTGCGCTCGTGAGAGTGTGCGCTGCATCAGCCATGCTGTGGGTGGACCGGTATCGACCAAAGACTCTCAAGGATGTAGAGCTGTACCCGGATCTCAAGGAGGTGCTGACCCGCCTTTCCAAGGCGCAAGATCTTCCGCACCTCCTCTTCTACGGTCCGTCTGGCAGTGGTAAGAAGACGCGCGCCATGGCCATGCTACATGAGATCTACGGCCCCAGCGTTTATTCGGTACGTCTGGAGCACAAGAGCGTGCAGGTGTCTGACAGCAAGGTCGTGGACATCGCTACCCTCAGCTCACCTCATCACATCGATATCAACCCGTCCGACGCCGGCAACTATGATCGCGCCATTGTCATGCAGATGATTCGCGAGATCGCGCAGACGGTGCCTCTGCACACCACGGCCAGCAGCCGAAAGAACGTGCCATATAAGGTGGTGGTGCTTAACGAAGTGGATAAGATGAGCCGCAGTGCCCAACATGCGCTTCGTCGAACAATGGAGAAGTACATGAACACCTGCCGCCTCTTCCTCCTCTGCAACTCAACCTCGCGCCTAATCCCGCCGCTGCGGTCCCGCTGCCTGGGCATCCGCGTCGCCTCGCACTCGAAGGACAACCTGAAGCTGGCCGTGCAGCGCGTGTGCGAGGGCGAGGGCCGACCTCTTCCGTCGGCGGCGTTCTTGAATTCGCTAGCGCTGCGCTCCGACGGCAACCTGCGCCGCGGGCTGCTGATGCTGGAGGCATCCGCTCTGGCGAAGGTGGATTGGAGCGGCAACGGTGCCGCAATACCGCAGGCGGACTGGAAGTTGTTTCTGGACGAAATATCGCACGACATTGTGGCGGAGCAGACGCCGAAGAGGCTGCACGAGGTGCGCCTCAAGTTCTACGATCTTCTCGCCCAGTGTATCTCGGGTGAGACTATCCTAAAGACACTGGTGGATAGCTTGCTTACGGCTGTGGCGCCGGCCCTCCAGCACCCGATGATCGAGCTCGCCGCTAAATACGACCACAACATGAAGCTTGGAACGAAGCCGATTTTGCATCTCGAGGCATTCGTGGCAGCTGTCATGAAGCTCATCAAGCAACAGTAGCGGAGATGAAGCTGGTACCGTGCGATGCATAGAACTCCTAAAAGGAAATGCCGAGGCCGACAGTTTAGGGGTGATGCTGGGCTACATGATGGGCATAGAGACGGGGCGGCGCCGGGAAGCACTCCCCCTTCAAAAAAAAAAAGAAACGAGAACAGCACAACAACAGCAAAGACGCACTCTCGAGTACGCGATAGCGCCACCATAGCGAGAGAGCCCGTGTGGCCGAAGCGCTTGATGCTGCGCTGCAGCACCATCTCTCGACCACAGATGACGCTGCACGGTTTCTTTGTGAACGATTTTGGGTTGTGTGTGCGTGCGATGGTAGCGCCGAGGCTGACTTTCCATCGTAGCAGCAGCAGCAGCATGTGCCGCGGTTGGTGAGCACTACTCATCTTTTCTTCTCCTTACCTTTCCACGCGTCTCACGTCTGTTTGTTGCCTCTCTCTCCGGCTGCATGCTCCTCTCGCCCGCCTGTGTCTCTTGAATGCGTGTGCATTGTGCAGGTGACTGCGCACGGAGAGGTCAGAATCTCCTCTGTGTGTGTGTGCAACCCGATCTGATCTCGCACCCTTTCTAGAGGCGTTCGTGCCATAAGGAGAGCACGACCGCCGCTGGAGTTATTCCTCACCGTTGTCCTGTTTTCCTGAAACAACTGGCAGGATGCTCTTCCAGGTCACAGCTCCGAGTTGTATGATGTTTCGGCCCACGTTGCCGAGCATGATGATCTTCCGTCCGACGAGCGTGAACTTGGTTGCGCATTGGTTCTGCGGTCACAAGTTCCGTCATCGGTTCATGCGCGACAAGCGCTTCCATCCCTCGCACCAGGCCGCCTGTGACGCTCGCAATCGCTTCAGCAAGCGACGACACTTCAAGACAAACAGATGGAACTACACACAGGCGTACAAGGACATGCCGTAGCGTCTCTGCGGCGAAGGAGGGTCGCCCGCACGCGCGTGAACAGAGCGTCTTGGAGAGAACAAAAGCTCGAATAGCGCGTGTGCGTGTGTGTGTGTGGGGGGGGGCCTTGGGTGCACACGTGGCGTTCTTCTGCACTGCTGCAGGGCATGATTCTGATGTTGCGAAGCGCTCGGGGATGAGGTGGTGGTGGTAGTTGTGATGCTGTTGTCTTGTCCTTCTCTCACATGTGTTCTCTTCCTTCAGCTTGGCGAGTTGGCGAAGGGGAAAATAAAACGATGCGGCACGGATGTGTCGAATGCGACGTGCTTGTGCAATCATCTTCTTCCTTTTTCGCGGCTGTTGTAGTTCAAAAGCGAAGATGTGACCATGCGGACGGACATGGATGCATGCGCCTGCGTCGAGGAACTCGCGAGCAATGTGAGGAGGCACACAGACATCACCGGCACGTGGCGTGCGTTCGTCCTTCTCTCTTTTGCTTGTACGCATGCTTCAGGGTCAGCGCCATCGCAGGAGGCGGCCCCCTCCCCCTCCAGCTTTTATCCTTCGCCGCCTCCATCCTCTGTCCTGTCTCGCTGAGTGTACTCTTGGCCACACCGCGAAAAAAAAAAGGAACGGGCACACACCCATAGACAAGCGCATTCGAGCCGACGGCGCCTTTACCGTGGCATCTGCGCTACACCAGCGACCGAAAGGGACCTCGATTGGCAGAAGCGGGCGGCAGGCGGGGGTATGCTTCTCAGAGAGCGTCCTGAGACGCCAGCGAAGAACCTGTTGGAGCGCCGACCCCGCGAAGGCAGTCACTCATCGAGATGTAGAGAAGCTTACACGCTTACGCTCTCGAACACACACTTGTAAGCGCACGCTCGGCTATGGCCGATCTTCGTGACGAGCTGGACGCCACGGTGCTCTTCGGCTCCGGGTACGTGTGCGTTGTCGGCCCGCCGAGCAGTGGCAAGACGACCCTAATCCTGGAGTATCTGGTGGCGCGTGAGCGACAGGCCGTGCACAGTGGTGACGGCGACGCGGCGGGCTTCTGCATGGAGTACGTGAGTGCGCGCAGTGCGCCGCATGGACTGCTGCGGCACTTGACACATCGCCTGCTTCCCAATGCCCGGCGACGGCGCCTCAGCTACGAGTGCACCCCGTTGGAGTTCGGCGCGTCGCTCGTCGAGTGGGTAGAGGCGCACCCGGGACGGTCGGAGCTACACCTTGTCGTCGACGACGCCGACGCGTTGGAGTACAGTGCAGAAGAGATGAATTTGTGGCTCTCACACTATTTGCGCGCGTCTGCCGAGCAGCGTTGCACTGTTATTTTGTGGTTGATATCGGAGCTGCCGTTGCGCCTGTCTAACTGCTTCCGATACCACTTCATTGCTCGACCGGAGGCGAAGAGCATCGCGCAGTGGCTGCATGATCAGTTCGAAGAGGAGCGGTGGCTCTTAGCTGGCCTCGAGTCGGAGGGAGACGACTCGGAACACACGGTGGACGCTGCCCTGACGACCACACTGAGTGCCGATGAAGTGAACCGTGTCGTACTTGATGCGTTCACCTACTACGCGACGCATCAGCCGATGTGCTCTTCCGTTGTGAGCCGCGACGTTCGTCTGCTCGTTCAACGCGTGTACCAGATCCTTCCGCCGCTGCTGCTGGAGGTGGCGGCGGCCGCATCAGCGGTGCCGGGGGAGTCTGGAGAGGCGGCGGTATCGGCGTCCACCACCACCGACGCAGTTAAGAGGCTGAATGCACGCCACTTCGCGGCAGCCTGGAGCCAGTATCGGAGCGATGGTGGTGGTGGCACCTCATCGGCGATGGCTGTATCTGGCGCCGCGGCGTTCGCGCAGAACGCTCTCGTGATGGCCCTCAAGCGGCTGGGCTATTCGGCGGTGCTCCTCGCCTTCGCCGCCTTCTACAGTGGGGCCGTGCCGAAGCGCCAGCAGCACCAGGTGTTTGGTCGCATAGGGAGTGGTGAGCGCCAGCCGCCCCTGTATGAGGCGAAAGGTCAATCGCACAAAGCCGCCGTTCTCTCCGCCTCGGCGCACGTCGTGACGTTACGCCGACTTGGTTTTCTTTACGACGCGATGCTGAGAATGTGTACGCCGCACATCGACCCGCTCGAGTTTACAACGGCGGACGTGGCACTGCAGTACGTGCAGGGCTTCGTCGCGTGGGGCTTGCTCACGCCAGTCGTCTCGCAGCGGCACCGCTCTTACCACTGCTGGATCCCGGTAAGCACTGCACAGCAGCTGGCGCGTGAGCTCTCACTGAGCCTGTTTGACCTCATCCCCGCCTGACGACCTGAAGTGGTGTGTTTCCGCTGTCTCTTTCCTTACTTGGCTGCCGCGTTGCCGTGCGTGCGGGTACGTCGGCGCCCTGAAAAAGGGGGAGCGGTTCACATCCCGGATGTTGTATTCGCGCACTGCGGCACCTCTCTATGTCTCACACGCAGGCTAACGAAAAAGAGGCGTCTTATCATGAGCGCTGTTTAGTGCAGCCCCTCCCCCCTCCCTTCCTCCTTTCACCAAGCAGTGACTCTCATGGGACGCAGAAGATATCAATGCGGCGCATGACCTCGCGCAGTGCTATCCGTTACCGCTCCTTCTCCCGTTAACCTTCGTGATGTCTCCTCGACGGAGCGTTTCCGACATGCACAGATGCTTGAGACATTCTGTACCGCGCGCCGCCCCTTTGGGCACATGTGTGGTCGTGCTCATGATGCAACATCTCACGCGACGGCAACGCCTTTTCTCTGGTCTTGTGCCCTTCTATCTCGGCCTCTTTGGGTGTCTTCCGTTGCCTGCATGCCGACAATATTTGAAAACTTCGACTACAACGCGGCACGGGGACAAGCACACACACACACACACACACAAGCACACAAGCACACAAGCACACACACAACAACAACAGAAAGCGCATATTTTATATATTTTTAGCCCCTTCCACACCCCGTAGCGTGTACCTCCTTCTCTGCCTCTGTCCCACCTTCCCTCGTCATTACTGCGCTACATCATTTGCCGACGAAGCGCACGGGAGATAAGTGAGCGCATTATTTCTCCCATCACCATCTCCGCTGCTTTCTTCCGGGAGTTTGCTGTGCTTCCGTCATTGCGCTACGCACCACCGGGCACCGACACGTTTTTTTTTTTTCACGTGCTGCACAAGAGCCACATACAGCTCACTCTTGTCTCCGTGACTGCGCGAGGGCCACTTTTTTCTTTCGCCTGTTCCCCTCCTTTTCCTTTTTTTTTCGCCCTTTGCTTTTATTTTTGCTGTGTCTCCCTCTGTTTGTTTCGTGGTTGTGCAGGTCTCGCCGCCCATCCGACGAATCTGTGTGTGTGCGCGCTCTTATCGCCTCTGTATTCGTCGGTGTTGCTGCAGCCGCAGCATTTTGTTGAACCGGACACTGCTGGTGGTGGTTGCGCACACAATCGTGAGAGCAGGGGCTGCAGTTGCGTGGACGTGTCTTCTTCCTTTCCCTGCGTACTGACGCATTGTTTATGCTCTTTTTTTCGCTGGTGCTGCGCTGTTCAGCATTGCCTCACGCATCTTTTCGTGCTCTGTCTGTATCCCGCATACTGTCGTCACCACCATGAGCATCCTCTCTGTTCTTCAGCGATGGAAGACGGAGCGGCGCAAGATGTACTACTGGGTCGGCACTTTTTCGTGTGTGGTGGGTCTGCTCCTCTTGATCTACATTATCCTGTCGATGGCCTTGAAAAATCAGAGTGTGGTGCCAAACTTTATCGCCGGCTACTGTGCCATCTTCGCAATGCTGCTGTCGCTTTTCCAAATTCTCGAGCACCTCACCTGCTTCTCTGACCCGGAGTGCCAGACGAAGATTGTGCGCATTCTGTTCATGGTGCCCGTGTTCGCCCTCATCTCCTCGATCAGCCTTGTCGCCCCTGGCGTGGCAGAGTATCTCAACCTTATCCGCGACACGTACGAGAGCTACGTCATCTACGCCTTCTTCCAGCTCATGATGGCTCTGATGGGTGGCATCGACACAGTGTACCGCACCCTCATGATCGAGGACCGCCCGCCGGTGCGGCAGGTCTTTCCGTTCTGCTACCTGGAGCCCATCAAGGTGACCCCGACCTTCGTGCAAAACTGCCGCCTCTGCCTCTTTCAGTTTATGCTGCTGAAGCCGCTTGTCACGATTATTGTTCTCATCCTCACGGCCAAGAACGCGATGGGCTCGAGCATGTTTGACCTTACCAAGGGAAGGTTCTGGACGTACTTGGTATACAACATCTCCATCACAGTGGCTTTCACAGCGTTGCTCTACTTTTACAAGGGCTTGAAGGACTTGATAGAGGGCCGAAACGTGTTCCTGAAGTTTTTGTGCGTCAAGACGGTAATCTTCCTTTCCTTTTGGCAGGGCTTGCTCATCCAGTTCATATCAGCCGCAGGTCTGCTGCCCACCTTCTCGTACTGGAAGGCCGAGGACACGCCGGCGGCGCTGCAGGACTTGCTGATTTGCGTAGAGATGATGTTTGTTGCCTTCGCGCACAAGTACTGCTTCGGCAGCGACGAGTACACCGTCAACGGCGGCGCCGACGACTGCGTTATTGAGGATACCTCAAACCAAGAAGGCGGGCAGACGCGCAACATTCCGCCCATCCGCTATTCTGTCACCGAGAATCTCAAGTACACACTGCAGCACGAGGATATACTGATGGACGTGAGCGACATCGTGCACAACCGGTAATCAAGTGAAGAAGAGGGTGAAAGAAAGAAGCCGCGTGGGGCAGCGAGGCGGTTCTTTACCCGATCATCTGTGATGGGGTGCGTGTGGATGCACTTGGTGCACTTTCTGCTCTCTCGCTCTCTCTCTCTCCTTGAGCGTGTGAAGAGGCTCCTCTTGCATCTCCGTCTCTTGGTTGCTACCGCCGCTTCTCGTGTCGTGCGTTAGTGTTGCTCTTCTCCAACTTTTTGCCTTCGCCTCCTTCTTTCGTCGGTGGCTACTGGTGTGTCGGCCTTGAGGTCGTGGGTGGCGCTGCGCCGGAGCGAGCTGCGGCGGTGAGCACGCCTGTGCCATGCCCAGGATTGAAGGCAAGCGTGCTCGCGTGACTCGCACGTACCTCGTTCGGCCGCCTCACTGCCCACTGGTGTGATGGGAGCCTGAGCTGCCCCCCCCCCAGACCGAGTGAGAGAGAGAGAGGTGCGCCAGGTGGCGACCAGCACACTGGGAGCGACCCGTGAGGCGACCTGGAAGGTGGGTGGGTAGGTTTGCGGCTGAGGCAGAGACCGTGCTCGGGTGGCCGAGTCGGCGCAGGGTGCTGTGACGTGAAGTGGAACTCGTGTCGCGTGCCAGAGCAGGGACGCGCCGGAACGCCGAAGCGAATGGCTCGCTTCTTCGTTTCTGGTTTTGTTTCGGAGAGAGCAAAGGCGGAAAGCACCCGTCCTCCCACCCCTTCTCCGTCCACTCCCCGCCTTTGCTGTCTCTCTGTTTCTCGGCTTTTTCGCTGATCAGCTTTCTTGTGCACGTTTGACTACGACTCCTGCGTCTCCTTGATGATCGTCGTGCCATGGACCCTCTTCTAGAACTCTTCTTGTCGGTCCCTCTGCTTGCGCTGTTGTGTAGGCATACCTGTTGTACGTGGGCGAGCGAGCAGAACGCGGCAACCGTTTTTGGTGCTTTCTCTCTCCCTCCGGCCGAGCACGCTAGCATCGCTGCGGAGCCACAGACATTGCGCCATACTCACGCTGATTCCGGTCCAATCGAGTGCCAAGCAACCATTGTTGGACCGAGACGCTTGTCTCATCAAAGTGGCACGGACAGTCTTTCCATAGCTCATCGAATCCCTCATTTTCGCTTTTGCCGCACCCACGCGGAACTCTGGTGGCACATGCCCAAACGCTCTCGATCATCATCTTCTCTTGCACAATTCTCGCCTCATCGCGCGCGACGGGAATAGACGTGTATGTACAACGCCTGCCTGCCCGAGCGCCTCAGTGTCAGCGGTGAACGCATTGCATAGACGTCTTCTTTTCTCGCATTCTTTGCTTTCCATACTGTCCCCCTAGCCTCTCTCGCGCGCGATGCCGCCCAAGGGTTTCAAGAGCAACGTCTCCCCGGAGGAGGTGATTGCGGCCCGAAAGGAAAAGCTCGAGTTTCTGTCTCAGCAGTGCGCAGCGGTGGAAAAGATGCTGTCTATTTGTACGGACCAGGGCCTCCGCCTCGACGCGCAGATCGCCGAGCTCGAACGCCGCATCGCCGAGACCGAGGTACTGACGGAGCAGGAGAGCCGTGACTTGGATGTGACGGTAAAGATTGTCACAAACTATGCCACATCGAATCTCGATCAACTCCAGCAGCGTCGCGTGAATATGGAGAAGACGGCGCACGAAGCCGAGGCGGAGAATGAGGCGCTGCGCGTGAAGATAGCGGAGCTGACGGGGCGCAGAGAGGCCGAGATCGCGCAGTGGGAAGCGAAGGTAGAGGAGCAGCGGGCGCTCATGAACCAAAAGGCGCTGGACTTTGGTATGCAGCTGAAGGAGACGTTGGCCAGGAGGTACGCAGCGGTGTAGCAAGCCGTACTGGTGATGATGACTATCAGCATTCCACGAAACCTGAACTGCGCGCGCTTCTTGTGTTCGGTGATTGCTGCCACTTGTTTCTTTTTGGTTGTTGCCCCTCCCCCCTCTCCCCCGCTCCTCTCGCGCGTATATGCGCTTCCTATTCCATGGAACATGTGCATCTGTGCGCGGCCATGGGAAAGGGAAAGCGTCGGCGCACATCGGTGGCGGTCGTCATGTAAACCACTCAATCTTGCGTGCTGCTGCTCATGTCTTGACGTATCCACCATGGCATTTGCCCGAGTGTGCCATGTACCATTTCCGCACCCTCCCACATGCCCACAGCGATGACCACGGTTTCCGTCTATGTCGTCAGCACATGCATGGGGCCATTACCACCACACTTAGGATGTGGGGGAGTGGCCCAGCCCTGTCTGCCTTACTGCCGGCACTGTGAGAAAAGCGGGGCAACACTTCTCAAGTAGCAGGCCTCATCCAACTCTTTCCCCTTATCAACTTTCGATGCTCCTGGATTGGCGTCCGTACAGTGGTGGTGGTGCTGCACGACTGTGCCATTCTCTCTCGTCCCTTTCTCTATTTTTCCATTGACACCGATGTGCACCTCCTCCCTTTACCTCCGCCCTTTCGCCTCGCATGGCCCACGAATACACACCAACACACACACACACAAACACCACTGCATATGACTGCTGGTGACTGTCCACAGCACTAGATCGCCCTCTGCCATCGCCCCGCCCCTTCCCCACTCTACCGCTGTCTTCCTCCCTCCTCCCTTCATCTGCGTTATCCACTGCGCACGAAAAAAAAAAACAGAAGGCAGAGCTTTTCGCTCTCTGGTCGCTCGCCTACGATTTGTGCGCGTCGGCACAGTCACCCGCACAGGTGGCTCTGCCGGTGTCCCTTGTTCTCTTCTTCCCCAGCGCCATTTTACTCTCTTGTCCCCTTCCACTGCACCGCTTACAAGCAGAGAGGGCGAGAGATCGACTTTTGTTTGGTTGCTGTTGTCCTGTGGCGCTTCGTGTTCTACGCGCCGCGTTTTTGGGACTTCCTCTGCGGCTCTCCCTCACACCTTCTTGTCCGCTCGAGCGCCGCCTCCTTACTACATCGCGATCGGCCACTCCATTTCTGCCTTGCCTTCCCGCACGGCATCTCGTTCTGCCTGCCGCACCGCAACCGCCTCGGGTCTGCTACACAGGCCTTGCTCAATGAGCTGGTGGAACTTCTGGAGTCGGAGGAGTGACTCCAAGGAAGCGGCCACGAGTGACAATGGCAACAGGGCGACCAAGACAGCCGAGTCAGCGGAAACTCAATCCTTCACTGCAGCAGAGCTGGCCCAGTTTACCGGCGAGAACGGTACACCAATCTACATGTCTGTGAAAGACAAGGTCTATGACTGCACGGGCGGGGCCGCCTTCTACGGTCCTGGCAACTCGTACGCTGTGTTTGCTGGGAAGGAGGTGTCACGCTGTCTCGGCAAGATGCTGATCAGCGACGAGGAGGCAAATGCGAACTGGGACGACCTCACCCCGGAGCACATGCAAAGCCTTGATGAGTGGGCGGCGAAGTTCGACAGCAAGTACCCCGTGATTGGCACCTTTGTCCCGGATGAGGAGTACTATGCACGACAGAAGACGCTCACGCCGTAGTCGGAGAAAAGGAACGCTTGAGTGACCCAGAAAAATAAACCCAGACAAAAGCAGGAAGGGGGATGCGCAGCGGCAGGCACGTCCTAAGCGATGAATGGGCACCCGCAGCTTTGGCAGGTTTTCCATCTGCTTTCCTTTGTTATGCGCGCCTGCACGACTGCGCCTTCTCACCCACCCACCCGCACACACACACACACCCACCACACACACAACGAAAAGAAAAAAAAACGTTTTTTATTTGTTTCTTTTTTCACCGTGTGCCCACCTCTGTCGTACGGCGGCGATGCCCATTGAGCTGGGCCCACAAACACCGTTTGCCATCGCTCAGCCCACTGCAATTCTACGGCAAAATGCACGCTCTACGCCCCGCATTACGCTTGAAAAGCGCCACAACGCAGCCGAAGCAGAAAAGAAGCAGCCGGGCAGTGCCTTCATTTCTTGAATTGTCGGCTCGATTCGTAGTGAGCTGGTTCCGTCCTGATGATGACCGCATGTTTCGTCGGCACGGTGCCGACCCACCCGTCTCCGCAGTCACCGAGAGCCCGAAGCCGCACCCGAGAGCAGGCTGCAGGCGCTTGGCCTCCTCACAAAGAGTGGGCGCTGGACCCTGATGCCACGGTGAGGCGACTCGCACCAGAAGGGCTCACTAGAATGGGAGCGAAAAGAATCGTGAAGACCCGCTCACACAGCGACAAAAGAAGAAGGCGATATGTGGGGAGGGGGAGAACATGACGCGGTATCACCCCTCGACCCCAACGCCACGGCCGATAACCGTCGCACCCCCTGTGTCTCTTCTCGCCGTACTGCCCCCATATTTCCTCAAGCGGTCGTCCTGTTCCATCCACGCACGCCCTTCCCCAGTTCTCGTGGCTCTGCACGCGCACACACCTATCGATTTTCACAACGCAAGTGCCTATCCATCCATGTCACCCTTCCTGTTTTTGTTGTTCAACTCCGTTGATCCCATGAACCCTTCTCTGTTTCGCTTCCCGAGATGGGGCGTCTTCCATTCCGTTGCGGCTCTGCCGCCATCTGCGCACTTTTGTTTGTGTCCTCTGCCTTTCACGAGCGAAGGCACGAGAGACGACAGGGAGCAAAAAAAAGCAATAGAGGAAACATACGACGGCTGTGGGTGATGAGCGCAATCACGGACAGGCATGAGCACTCTCCAACCTTGACGCCGCTGCATCTGCTCACAAGTGCGTAGCCATTCCTCATGTACATACAGCGCCTGAGGGTGCGACCATGACTTTGCTCGTGGACCCCACCGCACAACACAACTGTCTTTCCTCTCGCACCTCCTCACCCTCCCTCTCTGAATCTCTTCGTCTCTCCTCCCTGCTTCCATATCTTCATGTTTGTGTTGTGTCAACTCCCCCCCCCCCCCTCTTCACCCCTCTTGGCTTTCTCGATCAAGAGCGGGCATCTGCCGCTGTTGTTTGCTGTGGTCTCTCAGCGCGACAGAGGGAGTGCACAATGAAGAAGACAGTCGAGGATCGCTCTTTGGAGTTTCTCATTCGCCGCGGCAATGACGCCGAACTGCCACCGCTGGCGTCTCTGAGCTGCAAACACTTCAAGCAGCGCCACTGGCGCGATGCCTTCGATGACGAGCAAGCTGCTCTTCGAGAGCAGTTGTGGGCCGTGAAGACGCAGCTGGACGTAATCCCGGCGGAGACGTACACGGCTACCCGCAATAAACTCTTTCCGCTGGCTGTCAGCGGGGAGCAGCGGAACTTCTCCAACCGCGCAGGACACAAGCTGCTCGAGTCCATGGAGTCCACCGGGGTCTGGATGGAGCTTTCGAAGCTGTTGCGTGGCAAGTCGACGAAGCGGCCGCGCGACTTTGCGTTTGCGGACGTGTGCGGCGGCCCCGGCGCCTTCAGCCAGGCGTTGTTCCAAGCCGGCCGAAAGCAGGGGTGGCGGCACCTGCATGGGTACGGCATGACACTCGCTGGCGTGAGCGGACTCGATTGGTACGCTCACCTTCTCAAATCGCCGCAGTTTACCTGCACCTACGGCCTTGATGGCACGGGCGACATCTTCAAACTGAGCAACATTGACTGTCTCGCGTCCATCACAAAGGCTGCTCCGATGCTTCTCGTCGTCGCCGACGGCGGCTTCAACGTCGACTTCTCCGTCACCAACTACCAGGAAACAATCTCATCTCGCATCATGTACGGGCAGTGGCTCGCGGCCCTCAAACTACTACGCAAAGGCGGTTGTTTTGTGCTGAAGCTCTTCGACACGTTTTCACCGCTGTCGCGGGCTGTCTTGTACCTGTCGTGCTGTATGTACCGGCGCGTCCACGTCGCAAAACCGCGCCACAGTCGTGTTGTGAACAGCGAGCGGTACTTGGTCTGTATCGACTTTCTGGGCTACCCGAGCGAGGGGTGGAGTCGGTACCTTGACTGCTTCTACGAGGTAGGGTTTGTGGACAACGAGCACGTGCCGGAGCTGATTCCGCGAGAGTGGTGCCTGCAGGATGCCGTTTTCATGGCCGACGTGCGTGAAATGAACACAGCGGTGGCGACGAACCAAGTGATTGCGCTGCAAATGATCCTCGACGCTGCCCCCGCCATGACCGAGGAGCTGAAGGCAAAAGGGATCGAAGCGAAGCCGGCGGCGGGGTCTCACGACGGCCGCACACCTCCACCAGGTGAAGGCAGAGAGACGGTGAGTGAGTCATGCCCTACACGGACGTGAAGACACACCCGGCAGTGGTGATGCCTGCTACTCGCATTTTTTTTTTCGCTTGTTTATCCCCTGATGACGGGGGACACCTCAGTGCGCGGCATCTCCGGGTCCAGATGCCTCATCTGCGGGCCAGCCCTGCAGACCGCGTCCCCCTCCCCCCTTTATGTCCCTGCGAATGCACAGCCGCATGCGGTGGTGACAGGCTCAAAAGTACCCCACGACGTGGGCGGAGGTGAGAGCGATTCAGCGGTACTGATGTGCCGGCCTTGAGGTCGTGGGTGGCGCTGCGCCGGAGCGAGCTGCGGCGGTGAGCACGCCTGTGCCATGCCCAGGATTGAAGGCAAGCGTGCCCGCGTGACTCGCACGTACCTCGTTCGGCCGCCTCACTGCCCACTGGTGTGATGGGAGCCTGAGCTGCCCCCCAGACAGAGCGAGAGAGAGAGGTGCGCCAGGTGGCGACCAGCACACTGGGAGCGACCCGTGAGGCGACCTGGAAGGTGGGTGGGTAGGTTTGCGGCTGAGGCAGAGACCGTGCTCGGGTGGCCGAGTCGGCGCAGGGTGCTGTGACGTGAAGTGGAACTCGTGTCGCATGCCAGAGCATGGTCGCGCCGAGAAGACGGAAAGCATCTTGTCTTGCACCGTACGCACGAATCTCTCCTTCACAGATTTCTTATCCGCCACTAGAGCTCGTGTGCGTTTGTGTGTAGACGGGCGCCCTAACAGGCAAGTAGCACAAGCACGGACATGGCAACTACGGGACCACGGGTGCCAGAGGACCTTTCGCCCTATACATGCCCCCCCCCCTCTCCCTGCAGAATCAAAGGCTAGCGGTCGACCAAAGTGTACAGTTGCACTGACGCAGCGGAACGCGGCAGTGGGAATGAGGGAGCTGTGCGTCGCGTGTAGGGCCTTCTCGTGCTACTCACTGTCTTGTCTTCGGCACTGTGAGACTCAGGGCGAGGGGGGGGGATAGGAAGCGGGGCGATGAGAAGACGCCATGCGGCTTCCCGTGCCCGACACACATTCGAGATGACGCAGCCCTCTTGTGCGGGAGCGCAGCAGGGTGCCGTGGCCACACGCCCCCTCTTTGGCATCCGCCCCTCCCGAAGCCCTCCACTTTACTTCCATGCCTCGCCTTGCATGCGACTACCCTCCCTTCGCCCCTCCACCACCACCGCCTCCACGGTCGTGTTTCTGCTGCAACTCTGGCAGTAGCCGATTCACGTCTTGCCCTTTAGTAGCAGCTTTTGCACCCACTCATCATCGCCCACCATAATCTTTCTTCCCATTCCCGTGCTTCACCGCATTGCCAGGTACGTGTGCACGTGTTCATTGGTTCGCACCCACACCCGCACCCACACCCGCACCCACCCCCGCACGCAGGCACGGTGGCTCGCCATTCTAAAACCGCTGTCGCTCACTCACCCCCACTCGTACACGCGTTGCGTATCCCATCACCATGTCGAATCTCCTCTTGAGGCCGCACAAGGATCTCCCTCGCCGCAAACTGCTGATTGTGGTGATGGACGGACTTGGTATCGGCCCGGAGGATGAGTACGATGCGGTGCACATGGCTTCGACCCCGTTCATGGACGCACAGCGCCAGAACAGCCGCCACTTTCGCTCCGTCCGAGCGCACGGCACCGCCGTGGGCCTGCCCACCGACGCCGATATGGGCAACAGCGAGGTCGGCCACAACGCCCTCGGCGCTGGACGCGTGGCCCTCCAGGGTGCCTCCCTGGTCGACGACGCGCTTAAGAGCGGTGAGATCTACACTGGCGAGGGGTATCGCTACCTCCTCGGCGCCTTCACCAAGGAAGGCAGCACGCTGCACCTGATTGGCCTGCTAAGCGATGGTGGCGTGCACTCGCGGGACAACCAGATTTACTCGATCATCGAGCACGCGGCCAAGAATGGCGCCAAGAGGATTCGTGTGCACGTACTCTACGATGGCCGCGACGTGCCCGATGGCTCTTCGTTCCGCTTCACAGAGGAGCTGGAGGCGGTTCTGGCGAAGGTGCGCCAGGACGGCTGCGATGCGGCGATTGCTAGCGGTGGTGGCCGCATGTTCGTGACGATGGACCGCTACGACGCCGACTGGAGCATTGTGGAGCGCGGCTGGAGGGCGCAGGTGCTCGGCGACGCTCGCCACTTCCACAGCGCGAAGGAGGCCATCACGACGTTCCGCGAGGAGGACCCCAAGGTGACGGACCAGTACTACCCGCCCTTCGTCGTAGTAGACGAGCAGGACAAGCCGCTCGGCGCCATCGAGGACGGCGACGCCGTTCTGTGCGTTAACTTCCGTGGCGATCGCGTGATTGAGATGACGCGCGCTTTCGAGGATGAAGACTTCGACAAGTTCGACCGCGTGCGGGTGCCGAAGGTCCGCTACGCCGGCATGATGCGGTACGACGGTGACCTCGGCATCCCGAACAACTTCCTCGTGCCGCCGCCGAAGCTGACCCGCGTGAGCGAGGAGTACTTGTGCGGCACTGGGCTCCAGATCTTCGCCTGCTCGGAGACGCAGAAGTTCGGCCACGTGACTTACTTCTGGAACGGCAACCGCAGTGGCAAGGTAGACGAGGAGCACGAGACCTTCAAGGAGGTGCCGAGCGACCGCGTCCACTTCAACGAGCGGCCGAAAATGAAGTCGGCCGAGATCACCGAGGCGGCCATCGAAGCCCTGAAGAGCGGCATGTACGATGTGGTGCGCATCAACTTCCCCAACGGCGATATGGTTGGCCACACGGGCGACCTCAAGGCTACCATTGCCGGCGTCGAGGCGGTGGACGAGTCGCTGGCGAAGCTCAAGGACGCGGTGGACAGTATCAACGGCGTCTTCATCGTGACGGCCGACCATGGCAACTCCGACGACATGGCGCAGCGCGACAAAAAAGGCAAGCCGATGAAGGATGAGAAGGGAAATGTGCTCCCTCTCACCTCCCACACCCTTTCCCCGGTTCCGGTGTTCATTGGTGGCGCGGGCCTCGACCCCCGCGTGGCGATGCGCACAGACCTGCCAACGGCGGGTCTCGCGAATGTCACGGCCACGTTCATTAACTTGCTTGGCTTTGAGGCGCCGGAGGACTACGAGCCCAGCCTGATCTACGTCGAGAACTGAGGCCGGAGTCGCTGAGGAGGGTGAAGTCACAACTGATACCCACTCACGCTTCACCCTACCCACCGCGCCTCCCCCTCCCTTCCTCAACGACGTGCACGCATACACCCATCAAAAGAGCCCCATCCATCCTTCCTTGGCTGATTTTCCCATAGTAGCGCTGCTCGTGAGTTGCCTTGCCTGTGATGTTTTTTTGTTTTGAGGGCGGTCACGCGTAGCGCCGGTGCGGGCGTACGCCTGTAAATGTGGGTCCTTTCGCTGTCTCCTGATGAGGAAAGAAGACAATGGCGCACGCGGAGTTCGGAAGCAAGGGCAACGGAAGGAGCACAAGTGCACGCGAGGGGCACCGCCGGTGTGGCTGCACCTCCATCCGATCCCCGTTCCCCGTGGGATCGCGCAGCAGGTGCACAGCCCAGCACCAACTCGTGCTTTCCACTCCACGGGTGTGGAGCCGTAAACGGTGTTGCCGCTGTTAGGTGAACTGCGCTCCTCCCCCCTCCCCCACACACGCGCGCAGGTGCACACGCACACGTACGCGCGTCCAATGTACGCGTTGTAAGGAAGCAGGAAAGGGTAAAACGAGGTTCTTGCTTTATTTATTTGAATGCACGCCAAAGACGAGGGAGGTGCGAGAGTGAGCTCCCTCCCTCCTCTATGGCGTGATTTCGATAGTGTCAGAGCGACGCTAGATCTATTCTCGTCCGGGTTGTGTTCTCGATGAGAGCGCGGGTCTCCTCACCACCGCCCCACCCACCCACCTCAACCACAGCGTGACCCCTTCTCCACTCCGCTCATGAGCCCCTTCATGCAGCTAACGGCGATGCAACGACCAGGGGCCATGGCCCGACGGCAGGAGGAGATGGCGAAGTGCCAGAGGCGCCGGGGAGGGGGCGAGGGCTCCCGTGGTACGAGAATGGACGTCTTTTCTTTCCTGTTTTCTTTTTTTTTTTTGCCTTTGAGAGCTTATGCACATACACACACGCGTACGTGTGTCTTTCGCCTGTTGCCGCGGATTGCTTCCGATGCTTAGCTGTTTCCTTTCTGCCTTCCATCACAACAACGGCTCAACTTTGAAGCAGCAGCGGGCGAGTGGACGCACTAGAACACGCCGTGCAAGGATAGACGCTTATGCGTTTCCTCCGCGCTAGTGGAGGATAGGCGCTCGAACGGGAAGCGGGGGGCGGTCATCTTCTTTCCTTTGCTTGACCTGCACCATCTCGATTCTCACTTCGGGATCGTGCATGCGTGGCGTGGTGTTGCGGTTTCGCGTGTCGACGTCGGTTACGCTCGGACGGTCCCAACGACGCCGCGGCGTGGCGTTGTTCGTGTCGTTGCATCCGTGGTGTTTTCCCTCAACGGTGTGTGTATCCCTCTCTCCTCACTTTCCTCTACTCCTCATTTTCCATGTTGCTCTTCGACCGCTGTCTCTCTTCGTTGGTTTTCGTCTTCTCCCTCGCCTGATTTGAGGAGTCGCCCCTCATTAACCGCGCCATCGAGCGGACCGTATCCGTGTGTGCGTGTGTGGGGGTGTGGACACGTCCCCCGACATCTCTCTCTGCGCGCGACACCGAAACGCAGCTCTGAGTAGCAGCTGAAGGATCTCGGGGGCAGCTTACGGGTGGCTTGGATGCAACACCCGCACAAATAAGCACACACCGTAGTGGAAGCGCATATTGTGCTGGCGATGGTCGTCGATCTCCGCGCCTCTTTCTTTCCCTCCCCTCTTTAGGTATTCACAGCAGCGGTGAGGCGCAAGCAGCAATGAATGTGCCCGGCTTCAACAAAGGGCCGAACGTGGCGGCGGCCTCACCTCGCATGGTAGCCATGGGTTCACGCAGGCGTGCGCTGCCGAGGAAGATGAACTATCTCCTCCCCATCACGCTCCTCTTTGCCGTCGGCGGTATCGCCTACACCTTCAAGTGGAACTCTAATCGGCAGAAGAACGGCGGCGGTGTCTGCGTGGACTGCGTGCGCCAGCGGGAGATGGTGGAGGAAGTGTACTTCAACAAGAAGCCTCCTGTGCAGAAGGGCTTCCGCTTGTAAAGAAAGAAGAACCCCGATAACGAGGCGCGTCTCACACCCGGTGCCGCTGCTCGATCAACTGGTCGGTGCGCTGTCACGGTGGGCGAAGATGCTTTGGTGCCAACTGAGGTTTGTTTTTTCTCCCTTTCTGCACTCGTGCGGCATGCCTTTGAGCGCACGCTCCCCTCTCGGATACGCGTGACACTCGTTCGCCTCATGCGACGCTCAACGTTGCCATGTGTGCAACATCTCCCACGCGAACACATTCACCAGAGGGAGAAGGCCAAGGGCTTTTTCTGGCTCGCTCGCGCGTACACCAACTCACGAGCCTCTGAGGATCCCAGACACTGTATGCATTAAGACCTGTTGTACTACGTTGTTGGTTGGCGACCGGCTCCGCCGTTTGGGGACCGTGTCGGATGGTAGACACAGTTGCGCGTGCACGGGACACACAACACGCAGACACACCCCAAAGCAACCAAAAAAAAAATGAAATGGCCTGACGCACTACTATGGAAGATTCGGCTGCTGTATAACTTTGAAAGCGAAGTCTCTCTCCTTGCGTGGCATCATCACCCTTTCTGCCCACACGCCCGGGTCCGCCTCTTGTGAGGATCCCCTCGGCTCTCGCCGTACCACGTGCAGAGTGCTCCAGTGGCACCACCTCTGCCACCACACTCCCGCCATCACTACTGCAGCCTCCACCCATCACGCAAACGCACGCACCACTACCACCGCGCACTACACAGTGCCTCTGGTCGTTACCCTGTTAAGTAGCTTCTTGCGACTTGGAGCTCCACCACCTCACCCCGCCACCGACGTCACCTCTCTATACACACACACACACACAAACACACACACAACGAGACAGCGAGCCGCTCCGATTCTCCGCGACACCCATCAGCAACTCTTAGGCGGCTTACACGGGTACTTGCTCGCTGCTCTTCCCCTCCACCCCATCCTCCCCCTACACGCACACCCGCCGTTTCGTGGGACTCTGCTGTTTTTTTTTTCTGGGGCGAGTTGCTTGTGCTATGCGCTTCCATGCTTTTTTTTTGATTTCATAGACTACGTTGTGTGAAACCCTGGCTTCCTCTCTCTCGCTTGCCATCGCCGCCCCCTGTCGACATTTCTCGCTTCCTCCCCCTCTCTCAGCCTGATCACGCCCCGCTTCCCTGGTTGAGCACCAACACGCACACGGCTGCGCCACCTGGTGTACTCATGGCGGACCTCCTATCGCAGCTGGAGCAAGACTTCATAGCGATACAGCAGGCAGACCCATCACTAGCCGATGGCTCGCGACTTGTGTATGATCGCGAGGTACCATGCGAACTACGCGCCATGCAAGGCGGGCAGTCTTCTGCCGGTTCTCTGGAGCCAATGAAGGTCAAGGTACTCACCACTGGCGAGGAGCGAAACCTGGCTAGTCTTCGTGTAGAGGTGACCACCGAGTCGGACATCTTCTTCCACTACACCTGCATCATCAACGACCAGGGATTTCTACGACTGCGCGAAGATCAGAATCTGGTGTGCGAATTCTCGGAGTTCCTGATGACGCTGCTGAAGATGTTCAACCGGTGCATCCGCGAGCCCGGTCGCTTCATCGCGGCGCTCCTCCTCGGCGACGATGGCACCGCCAACTTGGAGTTTGTGGAGAACTTAGAGTACAAACTAGTCAGCGTGCTGGTGCTGCCGTTTCGCGCCTCCCCGCCGGAGGTGGTCCGCGAGCAGGCGCAGTACCGCTACAGCGCCATCCGCGCACGACTCGATTTGGTCACGGAGCAGATCAAGCGTGCGAGCCCTGCTCGCCGCTGAAGAACAGCTGCAAAAGTTTACAGCGAGGCACTCCAGGCAGGGACGTGTGCCTGAGCTCCCTCCTTCATCAACTAATTTTTTTCGTTGTCGTTTCCTTGTCTGTACCAAGTAGTCTTGATTCCTTCCTAGCGCGTTGGTGCCAGCGATCACCGTGTCTTCCGCCCCCCCCCCCCACACACACATAGATCATTCTGGATATTTGAGTTTTGTTGTTGTTACCCTTGTCGCTGCGTGTCTTCGTATGTGGTTCGCCTTCATGTACTTCTAGATGGGCAAGTCTCTGTATGTTTCGGGTCACGTGTCTATGTCTGCGGGTGTCTCGTGCTGGGTTTTCGAGCGGTAGAGGAACGACGGCTAGTCTCATCGCATACTTGCCTGCCATCTTGGGGCGTCCATGATGTGGTGGGTGCACGTGTGTACGTGTGTGTGTGTGTGTGTGTGTCAATCATTTGGCCGTGGCGCTTGAATGCCGGCTCGCGCGGGTTTGCCTGATTGGGTATAGGGTGAACGTGTATCGTTGATGGATTGCGCATTTGCTGTGAATGCTCTGTATGTGGAGGTGTCTTGTCCCCCCCCCTTCCTCCCTCCCTCTTTCCCTTTCACTCT
This sequence comes from Leishmania aethiopica, assembly GCA_003992445.1. Classification (NCBI taxonomy): domain Eukaryota; phylum Euglenozoa; class Kinetoplastea; order Trypanosomatida; family Trypanosomatidae; genus Leishmania; species Leishmania aethiopica. Next base: position 113,717 of record RZOE01000112.1, read on the forward strand.
CTCGAGTTGTTCGGTTTCGTTTTTTTTTTCGTGTCCGCTCCCTCGACGCATCGCTTCCTCGCCGCCCCACCGGTACTCTCTCACTTTCTCCACATACACACACACACACACGTACACACACACCAGCATACACACGGGCACTCGTCCACCCATGTCGTTGTTAACATATGCATTCTCCGCCGTAGCAGTGCGGCTGTGGCAGTTCCTTCGTTGCTCTTTTCTCCTTTTGTGTGGCGGCTGCCGACAGCGCAGCAAGTCAGCGTCTTTTGCCTGGTCGTTATCCTCCCCCCCTCTCTCCCTCGACCCCGTCGCCGTCTTCTGTGTGTGTGTTTTCTCAACTACTAGTCACTGTTGGTTGCGTGTTGGTTTGGTATCTCTGTTGCCGCCGTGGCGTGCAGAGGGAGAGGTGGGAGGTGATATGGGGCTAGTGTGAATCGAGAGGAGTGGGTCTTCGTGGGTTGCCGCGGGTGTGTGTGGTGGAGATGCAGTACCTGTGCTCCTCTTGCAGCAGCTGCACACATGCCACCCCACCACATGCGTGCACACCGACGCACTTCTGAGCATTCCAGGCAAAACAAAGGAAGAAGCGAAAGGTACAAGTGCGCATGCGTGCGCTTTTCTTCTTCTTCGCGTCGGCCTCCTCGGGTTTGAGGGAGTGCTCTCCCGCCATTGTCCGCTGGCACCCTCCACGGTGTGTGTAGGACGCCATGCGTAGCGCTGGGTGCGGGCCGCTGATGTCAGGGAACGCAAAGCAGCTGAAGAGACGTTGCGGTGATGCTGTTCCCTCTCGTACGGGTGTCACACAGCCTGCGGGAAAGCGGGGCTCTGGGACCAGGGGTTAAAACCCACGAATTCGTGTCCGCATTGTAGGGGAACACGGCCGCATACCTCTTCAATGATGCACGTCTCTTACAATCACCCCCTTCTTTTCCTCTTTATCCGATCTCTTCATTTTCCTCCACTCTTGCCTCGAGAACACAGCGGCTGCGAAGTGTTGTGTGTGTGTTTGTGTGTCTTTCTTCTACGTTGCAGCTTGCATGTCCTTGTAGAAGAGGCACCACGGCTGCTTTCTTCTGCGTTGCTCTTCCCACAGGTGGCGGGCACACATTTGCCGCGTTGTGCCCCTTACCCACTCTTCTTAGCTGTGCGTCCTCTCGCTTCACCATGAGACGAGGCGCCGTGCTGCTTCAAGGGTCGAGCGGCCACTGACCTCCGGCAGTCTGCTGCAGACTATCCGCAGCGATCCAGGGATGACGACCACTTACTACGCCAATCGCTACTTTGGCCAAGAGAATGTGATGCAGTTGAACCATCTCCTCTGGGGCGTCTTAAAACGCAATGGCAAGGTAGACATTGACCGCGCCGACGGCAAGGATGCTGCACCGCGCTGGTACCCGCTGTTTTCGAACCCGAAGCGGCATCAGGTGCGACCCCACAACCCAGATGAGGAGGACCTGTCATTTCTCCGGAATACCCCCCCGCCGACGGCTCCAACGGCACCTGAAATGCCTGCCGACACTCCTGCGTCGGTTTCTCGCACGGACTCTTGTGAGCTGGAGAGCGCCATCGTAGAACTCGTGCAGGCGGTGCCGGGCAAGGACATTCACTACTACATAATGGAGCTACCTTTTCAGTACCGGCGTAGCGCCCCGAGGGCGTTCAAACGGCTGCGTGAAACGGGGCTGCTGATGCGCGAGGCCACCAACATAGGCACGTATGTGTGGCGGTAAAGGAGAGTACAGCAGGACTGAGAGGGAGGGGACCGCAATGGCGAAAAGATCGGTGACGGGGCGTTCTTACGGTGGCTTTTCGCACTGCTCAAGCCACCCGCCCTACCCTGGTTTCCCTCCCTCCATCAGCGATCTCCTGCGCACCCAGTCTGTCCTCCTGCGCTGGCATGTAATCTCTACCGCTAGCACGACGCGACGCCGAAGTTGATGACACAAGAATCCTGAAGACGTTTGTGCGTGCGCGTAGTTTGTTCTCTGCCTTTGTTGTTGTTGTGTGTCGCAGTTAACGACTGAGCCGCCGGTGCAAGTGAACTGATGGCGTAGCTGGTGGAGCTCCTCTTCGTGTTGCCACTGCCGAAAAGTAAACTCCTCAGAGTGGAGGAGATCAATGGCGAGAGAGCGGGTCGTTTCATGGCAAAGGGCCTTCATCACCTCTGGAAGCTGACATGCCGTTTCTCCCCTCCTTTTTTCCGTTCTGCAAAACCATATGATGCTTGCGGCGATAGCTGAGGGTGGGGTGGGGGGGGGTTAACATGGTGTAAACGCTCCCCTCTTTCTGGTTGTCTGCCACCGATCTCGCTTTCACTGGGCCTCCTGCGCAGCGGCTGTGTGTTGTGTCAGAGACTGCCTCGTACCTTCTTCTCGTCGTTTTTCCCCGTCGTTGTGGTTCTCCATCTCGTCTGTTCCGTTGAGTCCGAAATGCGAAAGCGGCCTCGTCGTTTCATCGTGGCTCAGCGCACACTGTCAGCTGGGCTTGCACGCGCACGCCCAGACACACACTGAGAAGTTCTCCGGACTACGCTGTCCCGCTTTTCTTCGTTTTCTCGGCGGCCTTTCGCAGAGACAAACACGCCTCTGCTCTCCTTTTCCTTGCGTGGTCGCCGAGTATGCGCTGCTTGCGTACATGGGTATACGCTAGCCATGATATCGTTCGACAGCGTGCCCCCTGACACAGCGGCGATCACCGCTGTGCCAGCGTCGGTCTTTCGCTACGTGCAGACTGTGACGCCGTCAGCGCTGCACGTCTTCGCTTGTGTTGTGTACGTAATTATTATGATCTGCGCCAACCACGTTCATCCGCGCGTCGTTAACACGACGCTCGCGGTTGTGATGCTCTGCGTGCTGATGGCCAGCCTGCTTAGACGAATCGCTCCCTTTGTGTTCATCGAAGTCGGCCATTATCGCTACGAGCGCGTCTCCACGACCGTTACCCGGTTGCTTCCCAACACGTACCAGTCATGGTTTGCGGTGCAAACGTTGGCCGTTGTCGCAGTCGGGCACCCGTTGTGTCTCTACCTTTTCACGCACTACACGGCGAAGGGGAACCTCTACGCCTTCGCAATGTTCGGCCTTCCCGGTACCTTGATCGGACCCTTGTTTGCCCTCTGCGTCGGCATTTTGATTTGCGCGGGGCTGTTGGGGGTCCTCGTGGGTGTGGTTTTCCTACCCGCTAAGGGCTACAACCCTTTTCACGTGCGCGCGCCAGAGGACCGTGTGCGGACGTGGATTCGCCTAAGCTCGTGGTTTCCTCTAACACTACTACTGATGGTGCTCTTCTGCGTCGGCCGCCTCCTGCCCTGCGACAGAACGCATGCGAGCGGCACTGCCACCTCTCCTCCGTACACGTGCGGCAGCGGTGCCCAATGGCTCGCTGGCATCTTTGCTTGGGTCTTGATCGCCGTGTCGTTTGTCAGCCTTGACGTCGGCATCGGCTTTCTTCGGCTGCTAGGGGGTAAGGACGTGCCGTACTACGCGCTGGAGCCTCGCCTCGACGGCCTCTTCTGCGAGCTGCTGCTGTGGGCGCTTAAGGTGACGGCGGTGGCGACGGTGCTGCTGGCGTCGGTGGCTCTCTACATCATTACCGCGGCTTTGTTCCTCGGGCTCTTTGTCTTTGCGTTGCGCAGACACATCGCCACCTCTGAGGCGCTGGAGGAGATTATCCGATGGGCCATGGCAGCGGTGGTGGTGACGTGCGTTATGTCGTGCTTCATGTCCATCGGCACCATCCCGGCGTTGGTGCAAGGGCTTCTCATCTTGCTAGCCTGGCTGATCTCCGTAGGATGTGCCGTCGCACTCTACCATCGCCGGTTTGGTTGGGAGCTCTTCGGCAGCGGCAGCGGCATCACGGCAGACCTTATCGTTGTGTAGCGGTTTCGCCGTGGCTTTTTTCCCGTTCATATGTGTACCCCTGCCACCTCATCAGCGCCCAAGGCGGCTTAGTTGAGACAAGCGAGACAAGGAATTTATGCGGCTGCAACGAAGCAGCACGCGTGCATGGGCTTGCACCGTCTTCTTACCGTGAAATGTAGAGAGCAGATAATGGAGGGGGGGGGGCAGGCCGGCACCGCCGTCGTCCTCGGGCGCCGGCAGCGCCATGCGGTGCACAGGACGAGCGCGAAGTGATTTCGTTCTCTGCCCCTCCCATAGATGCCACTCCTTCCGTGCTGCGTGGGTGCGCCTCTGTGGTGTCGCGCGCCTCTACGCAGCACTGCCCGTCCCCTCTTGAGCCTCTGGTTTTGCTGTATTTTCTCCTTGCGATCACGACTGCCATTCCGCCCCGCCCACCCACACCCTACCCTGTCATCAGTAGATCAGCCGGCGGGTGTGCGCGTCCACTCGAGCGTGTACGACGTCAGCAGTGTGGGATATAAATATATATATATATATATTTACTTTCCCCTCGGTCGGGTCCCTCGAAGCGCATGCTTTGCCTTCTTACCTTCCAACGTTGAGACAATCCTAGCATCCCCACTGTTTGTCGCGGTCCTGTTCATCACACCCCTGAGGGCCGTATCAACGCGACAGAGGCACAGATCCGCACATAGATAAGCATTTTCTTTCGTGTGGTCTGTCGCACAGAAAGCGAAAAACAAGGAGGGGGCGGGAGAGAGTTAATGACGCAACTGACGAACACTCCTCCATTCTTTCTCCTGCTCTAGTCCACCGCGGCCCACGAAGTCTTCTGGCTGCGGTTGCACCACAGTTCCGCGGTCTCTACCGCTCCTCCGCTGTCGCACCACTTGTCATCACGCGTCTTTCGATAATGTGTGAGGCAAGCTGAACATATCTGCTACCATACCCCTCCCCCTCGCCCCTCCTCGATTCCGACGGGCGGTCTTGCGCGAGAGCAGCTGGGTCGCAGGAGTGCGCAACGGAGCAGCGGGAGCGGTGGTGTTTCGGAAAGGCTCTTCGCACAGAAGGAAAGGGAGCGAGGGAAAGACAATCCCTTACACGCGTGCACACACATGCGAAACGGGAAAGACGCGCCTCTTTCCTTCGTTTGCCTCACTACTACCTCGATAATTCCGCATATATATACATATATATTGGTGTCGTTGTTGTCGTTGGTTTGACGGAAAAAGAAACGTTTTAGACGTTGGAATCCACGTTGTGCCCGCGACATTGTGCATGTTGCGCTCTTCTCGTCCCCCCCCCCTTCTCCCTCCGCTGCCCGACCTCCTCGTCTTGTTTGGCCACGCCTTTCGCCAAGGTCGCATTTCTTACGTTTTTTTTGTGTGTGTGGTTTGCCTCATCCCTTCCATCACGCCGACACGTTGTTGCTGCGTTTTCTCGCAGCGTATCTCGCTTTCCTGTGTGATTCAACTGTGTAGCGACACCGACGCGCGCACAAGCGAAAGTCTCTTTTCGTGTACCTGTGAAAGCGAAACGAGGCGACGGCATTGCGTCAGCCGGTGCTCCTTCCTCTCTCTTTATCTTGAGCGGTGTCTGTTGCGTTGCAGCGCCTCTGTCTCTCCCACGCTTTCGCTCGACCTGTTTTCTCTTCTCCTAACCATACGCGTCTTTGTTGCCACGTTCAGTGAAGTGAAGCGTCGCCACGTGAGTGAGTCTGAAGAAGGGCGAGGCATCCGTGCAACACAATTGTCGTTTGTTATTCCGTTCTTCTTTCCTTTCTTGGGCACGCGCTGCTACTAACGTGTGCGCACCGACTTTTCCCCTTAATTCTCGCTTCTTCCACTCCCCCCACCCTTCCCCCTTCCTCCCCCCCCCCCCCTCCATCACTCGCTCGCCCTCCACACTCGATGAGTTCTTCAAACGAGGATGCGTCAGATTTCACCCCGCAGCCCTCGCCGAGGGATATCCTGCTTGAGATGAGCACAGTCCCTCGCCTGCACAAGACGCTCGAGTTGCCACCGCCACCCATCACCTCTGCGGTGACGCGCTCCTGGTCGGATGTCGACCCACTGAAGCTGATGATGACGTTCGGTGTCACCTCCTTCTCCTATAGCTTCCTCGGGCAGCCGATCTTCCTTGTCATTGCGCGGCAGCAGTGCTGCACGACTCGTGTATCGGCGGCCAAGGTGCTGCGGGAGGTGCGGCAGTCTCACGGCTTCCGAGGGCTCTACCGCGGCGCAGGAGCGGCCATTTCAGGCACCGTGCTAAGTGAGCTTGTGTACTACTTCCTTGTCGAGTACTGGAAGGAGAAGCTGCCGTTGCAGGAGCGGGAGTGGCGCAGCTTCGGCGCAGGCCTACTGGCCGACCTGGGATCGACTCCTGTCTTCAACCCCTTCGCGGTGGTCTCGCAGGTGCAGATGGTGGCTGGCAGCTCCTACTCTAGTGAGCACAACTACATGTCTGCCGCTCGCACTACCGTGACGCTGGTGCGCGAGCAAGGGATCAGCTGCCTGTTTCGCGGGACGCTGTTGACGTTGGTGGTGGCCCCCCTCACTGGGGCGTGGTGGTTTGTGTACGAGTACTTTAAGCGCCTCGTCTACGGCGCAGCCCCGGCGATTGGCGCGCGGCTTTCTGCCGTGGTGCCCCAGTCTGTACAGCTCTGTTTGCCGCTCTGCTGCACCTCTGCGACTGACAACGTACTCGTGAACGCTGGAGTCGGTGCCGCGGCGAGTATGGTCATCGGTCTTATCATGAACCCCTTCTACGTGCTGCGGTTGCGCCTGCAGGTGGGTAAGCGCATAGAAGGGGTGCGCTTCCCGCTGCTGCACATTGTAAGGGATGTGCTCAAGAACGAGGGAGTGCGTGCGCTGTGGAAGGGGTTGGGCGGAAATCTGCTGGTTGGCGTCGTCGGCGGATGCTCGTTTGGCTTCACCTACGAGGGCGCAAAGCAGTTCTCCGACATCACCCAGGGAGCCGGCAGTGAGGCCGCCGCTGCTGTCCAGAGGCGAAGCCCGTGAGCTGCAGATGCACGCCCTCCCACCCACATAGTTGTGTGCCTGCAGCGACTGGCGAGCGTCAGCCCCCACGACTGCGGCAGCCCGGCAGGATAGGCGTCGAGTGATAACGGCATTGGTGAGATGCCACCTCGAGAGAACGCGTTTGGCTCTTCACAGCGGCAGCGCAGGGGTGGAGTTGGTGGCGTATGTGTATGTGCGCGGCTCTTGTTCGCTTCGCGGGTAACCAGCGAACTAATGAATGCATCTCGGCTTCACTGCGGACGGTGCGAGAAACACAGGCAACACACAGACAAACACCCATGACAAAAAGGTGTGCACGGACGCAGCAGCTCTGCGACACAGAGGCTATTCGCTATTGCGTCCGAGCGAGACACACAGACAGACAGGGGGTTGGGGTGGGAGATGCGCAGGGATTGCGTGGATGCCCGCACGCTCCTGCTCTGCCTGTCACACTCGCTCCGCCCTTCTCATTCTGAGGGAGAACGAAGAAGACGCCAAACGGCATAATGGAAAGAACAAAAGAGAAGCGCGACAGCGCCCGCCTCCCTTCCCCCCCCCCAAAGATTGCAACTGCACAGCGGCCCAGTGTACGCTGCGGGGAACCTGCACGTCTTGTGTGAGAGAGCTGGCCGTTGGCTTGGTGGAGAACGGAGGCGGCGGAGAATGCTTCTTCAGGTCCCTCACCTGCTTGTTTTTCCTTTTCTCGCACAGTGCCCGAGTGTGGCGGCCGTGGCGAAGGGAAGGATGCCAAACGTCCTACGGCCTCTCCGATCTCAGGCTCTCGCAGCCCCTTCGTGTCCACACTGTGGAGCGGCGCACACCCGTTGTGTTCTCTGCGGCTGCTTCGACGGATGCCGGCGCTGAGCATGTGCCCTTCCCTCACGCACCCCTCCAACCCTTTTGGCTCTCCTCCCTTTTTTCTTGCTGCTCTTGTTGCGCCTTGGCACACGGTACCACGCTCTCTCGACGTGCACAGGAGTCGCATCAAGTAATCTCGGCTGGGTGTAGTTTCTGCTTTCTTTGGCATCCACGGTGAGTCTTACCGCCCTTCTCGTTGGCCTTGTGATAATAGCCTGTTCTTCCGTGCTGGTACATCCGCGCTGTCGTAGGCCTTCGTATTGGAGAAACCCACTGAAGACCAAGACACACCGACGTATACGTACCGGACAGGCCAGCTGATCCTCAGAGAAGTAAGTGAGAGCGCCGCTGCCCCCCCCCCCCCCACCCATCCCCTTCCCATGACCTCAGACGACATCAGCGACAAGAGATACCCATAAAACAAGAAACGCTCCACCCACACCATACACGCATAATAAGTCAGCGAAAAAAAAAGTAAATTGATAGATACCCCCCCCTCCCCCCGACCCGCCCCATTTTTTCTTGTGCACCTCCCCCCTTTCATTTTCGCTGTTTTCGCTCTCTGTGTGCTGCCGCCCCACTTTGCACCCATCATCCGCCGCACCAACCTTCAAAGTCGCGCGCGCAGGGCGCTGGCACGCCTCTCGGCTACGCTGCCCGTTTCTCTTGTTGCGTTCAAGTGTGTTTCTCGCCGGACCGTTTATGCGTTACGTTTTGCCGTTTTTGCCTGGCTTGTGTCTCTCCTCCATCAGCCGCCGTCGACGACACACGTGCGCGTACACGCCGCACCTACGTCGTACAGGGCAAGGCGAACTGAACGGGCCGAAGCACGCACGCACACACGACAGGGACACACAAAAAGAGGCAGGAACACAAGAAGGTAGACAACGACTGCCATCGAGACGCACGCACGCACACCCCGCACAGATATCAAGCAAGAGCGTTCATCTGTCTCCTGTGTCTGTGTCCTTGCCTCTTCACCGAATCGTGTGTGTCGGTGAGACGCTGATTTCTCTCTCCGAGGACGCCCGCCCTCCCCAAGATCTGTCTTCGCCTGTTCCTCATATAGACCTGTTATCGGCACACGCAACGCGGTTTCGAGCTCACACGCCATCGATCGAAGAGAGAACACACAAGCGCATGACGAGAGACTAGCCAAAATAGACACCATACGCGCACATCACACATATCAGAGGAAAGCCAAAGACGAACACGAAGCAACACACACGCGTTGCACCTCCTTCGCACAAGCATACACACCTGCGTGCAACGCCGACGGTCACAGCAGCGCGAGAACATCAACCACAGGACTGCTGAAGGAAGGAAAAGACGTAGGCAACGTTGTCGCCACCTCCCTCTCGTATTCAGCCTCTCGCTCTCCCCTGTGTGTCCGAGGCGGTGTAGTGTTCGTCTGCGCGTGCCCACGCCCGCGAGTGTGTGTGTCTCTCTCCCTCTCTTCGTGTCGTTTTGCCGTTTGCCGCAGAAGGAGCGACGAGACCGTCGGAGAGACCCCCCTTCCCCCTCCCACACACACAAAAAAGAGAAAACATTTTTTTGGTCCCTCTCTCTTCCACTCTTTTTTTTTTTTGGTTCCCTCGTAAAACAAAAAATTGATACTCATAGAAGACACACACACACACACACAAGCTTCCCACACACATCGTCGTTGCTGAATCAGGCACCTGTGCAGGCGTCTTGCGCCTCTCGTCTCTACGTGTATTTTTTTTTGTGGTTTTTGTTCTTGTTTTAGTGTGAGTGCCGCTGCCCTCCCTCTTTCCGCCCGCCGTTGTGCCCCCCTCCCCTCCCCGACCCTCCTCCCCCCAAACGCCGGTCCACATTATTTTATTCTGGTTTTCTTTTTTTCGGTTTGTGTCTGTGTGTTCTTGTACACACGCACACACACACACACACACACACACACACGCATCCATACAAACACAAACACGCAAAGCTAATTTTTGCACAGCCGCCTCGTCCTCTCATCTCGCGCTTACCTTCCCCCTTCCTTGTCTATACACTCACACACCCAAGACCGGCAGAGCGGCAGCCATCTTACCCCTGTCCCTTCACGCTCTCCGTCGTCGGAAGCTCTCTGCCGTATTGTGGATCCTCTTTTTGTCCTTATTCGGTGCTGCGTGAGCGCTCCCCGCCTTTGACGTACCATAGAAGCCGACGGCGTCTGACGCGTTTGTATCGGCGTGTCAGTGTGTGCACCTGCTGTGCCCGTTGCTTTTTGTTTGTTTCTGTTTCTCTTCCTCTCACATTCGGTTTCTACCGCCTTCACCGCGTATCCCCAACGTACCCCATCAGCAAAAATGGCGTACCGTCACGGCTCGCACCCCTGCCATGGCTTCGACGAGCTCGCTGTCGCCCCAGCGGGGCGACAGTGCTCCGTGTGCAAGGCGCTCTCAGACGGCTCGGATGTGCGCTGGTTTGGCTGCGTGGGGTCTCCGTGTGAGTTCCTGCTGTGTGAGAAGTGCTTTTCGGTGCAGGAAGAGCTTCTGGCGCAGCCGCAGGTGGTAATCCGCAACCCCATGCTCGACTACGACGACGGCAGGGCGGCAGTGCACACTCGACCTCGCGAAAAGAGCTACCGTCTCTCGCCACTCTATGCGGGACGACTACTGCGAGTGGTGAGTACTGCCGTTGACGCGTCGGACCCTTCGAGGGAGTACTACCGTATTGCGTCCGGTGGCTGGATCAATCGGTCGCACGTTGTATGTGTGCACCCTCACCCCAGTCCTAGCATGCAGCTGCTTTCCGAGGTGCACCTCAACAACCGCAAACTCGGTGGTGATATTGCGAGTGGTGCGGTGAGCATCAACGTGCTGTACGACTTGCTGCAAGAGTGCATGCAGACGATTGACGAGAACGAGGCCTACGGTATTGTGATGAGCGCGCTCGTCATGTACCCGCTCTTGTCTACGCTGGAAATTCATTGCTGCCACTTCCGCACCGCGCCGGATCCGCTACCGCTGGTAGAGTACGTTCACTTTGTGCTACACTTTGTGCTCACGAAGTTGGTAGAGCGCATGGACATGGAGGAGGCTCAATTCGTCTTCAAACTCGTCGATGGCGCGATGGCGTTTCTCTTCGGCGACGTGCTCGCTCGATGCCTCTGCGCCGCCTACCACCTCGCCTGCACCTGGAAGGTGCGGCTGCCGTCCTCCTTTGCATACCTCGTCTCCCGCGCGCTCGCTGCCATGGACCGCCTCCTGCGCTTGCTCCCGGAGGAGGCTTCGGAGCAGCCACCCGTCCTCTGCGCACCTGCCGTGACCGTGATTCATCACAGCAAGAGCGTTGAGCGGCAGCGACTCGGCCGTCTCTTCCTCACCATGACGGACATGGGTAGCTGCTTGCTGCAACACTGCATCCGCGAGACTCGCTTAGAACTCGATGTGCTACAGCCCATCCGCGATCAGCTGTGCGGTGACCACAAGCACCACCTGTCCAAGGTGTTCTGTGAGGCGCTGACCACGATGGCAGAGGTGGACCTGCTGCGCGTGCAGCGCACCTATCTCCACCTCGACGCCCTCGAGGTATTGGGCGGCCTGGCCGCCAACACGTGCCTGGCCGAGTCCCAGATAGCTGTTTACCGCGTCGCGCAGTACCTAGCCAAACAATGTCCGCACAACATTGCGATGCTCAGCGCCGTTCTCTTAGATAAGCTGCTCAAGATGCTCTCTGAAACGCAGAGCCCCGCCGTTTATGTGGAGGCGATGGCGTGTTTTTATGAAATGGCCTTCAACGACCCCCGAATGCGCGGCGCCGAGGCTGGCGCGAGTGAGACGCCGCAGCCCCAACCACACACCTGCACGGCACAAGCCGGCACCACCGGCGACGCACCACAGAAGAAGGCCAGCACTCCCTATCAGTTGCTGTGTATGTACCGCCTGACCTTCAGCGGTGTCTTGGTGCCGCTGTGCTCGTACTGCTCTGCGCATCACCCGCCCAGCGGTGGGGACCTCGTGGAGCGCCCGCAGTACGCGTACTTCCAGTGTGACTGCCACCACTGCGCCACCGAATCCACGCGCAGCGCTGCTCGAGTACCGCCGTTGCCGATAATCCCGCAGACGACCGCATTGAACATACTCGAGGAGCATCTGCCAAGCAAGGTGCTTGCCCTCTCCACCTATCTGCAGATACCGCAGGCCTTGAACGCGCTTGGTCGACTTCTCCTCCGCGTACCGCAGCAGGACGAGGTGCTGGTGCGGATGATCGAGGAGCTCGTGCGCTACCCCTCTCTTGAGTCTGTGCCCTACGCTGCCCTTGTGGTGAAGGCGAATATGCACCTGCCCGCAGTGGAGCAGTGCTTGGCCCGCTTCGCCAACACGGAGCTGAGTCGGTACGTTCACGGCGTCTTCGAAGTGGCGACCCCGGCCAAGAACTACGTAGACGAGACGCCGGCGAAGAGCCATCAGCGCAGTGAGCTCGGCCTCTCCGCCTCGCCCTACACGAACTCCACCGTGCAGAGCGGGTCGATGTACGATATGCGCGGCGGCTTCTCCTGCTCGTGTGACGGCGCCCGTGGGGTCCAGCTCTTCGGCGCTGGCGCCTCCGTAGAGGAGTAGTGCATGCCCACGGCTCTGTCGGGAGGAGGGTGCGACGGCTTCCAGTGATGGCCGCACCCTGCTGCAGCAAGGACGCCAGCAGAGAACGCAGCAAAGGAGCGCTTGCTGTGGATTTCCTTTTTTTTCTTCCTTCTTGTTTCTTTGCCTTACCTTAGAAACCGGTTCAACCCCATCCCCCACCTGCCTCAGACGCCTCTGTGACGGAGGTGACGGAGGGGCTAGCGACGACGGTGGTGCCGATGTGATAATGTCGCGTGCGGCTGCCACAGAGGGAACAGCGGGAGGGGGCAAGGAGAGAGAAGCGTCGTATCTCCTTCTTCCGCTTCGGCTGTGATTGCTTGGCTTTGCCAGTGACGGTATTCCCTCATGAAAGCGAGGCTGCTCGGCTCTCTTGTTGGGCCTTGAGCGGCGCTTTCTTTTGTTTGGGCTTTGGTTGGTTTCAGGTTCTTGTCGACCGGCTTTCGGTGTGCGCGCAGAGCGTGAGGTATGAGAGGCGGCGCGGCAACGCCAACGAGATGGTGCCAACGCCGCAACATGTGTGTGTGTGTGTGTTTGCATGGAGAGAAGGGACCGGGGCGCGCGCGATATGGAGCACAGCATGCGAGGCATCCCCCAGTTGTGCGAGAAGAGCTTGAGGAGGGGGCCAGGTGCACATTGGGGTGCTTGCGCTCGCAAGATATCGTGTGGCATACCATCTGTCCCCTTCTTCTATCAGGATTCACGCCCCTCTTTCCCGAACAGTGCGCCTGTGATTCACCTCTCATGCGGCTGAATTCTCGTGCAGTGGCAGGCACTGATGCTCGGACTGTGCCGCACGCTCCCCTGCGTCTACCGTATTCCTTCCCCCTCTCTGCCACTCAACGGCCTACGCCACACCCTCCGAAGCCCCCACGCACGCGTATGGGTGTACATGTGTGTGCGCTTTTATTTTTGCTTGATTGTGGCGCTGCTGGTGGTGTGCACGAGACGCACGACGAAAAAAAGAGACAAGAGGGAGAGGCGACAGTCGGGTTCATTTATGTGTGGTACGTGTGTGCTCGCGCGTGCGCGGGGATCGGATGCTGCAGGAAGGCACACGGAGGCCAGAATGCAGGACTTGGCCTGCGTGTGTGTGTGCATGGGAGAGAGAGGCGGAGAAAGAGAAGGAGGCACACGAACGACAAGTTTCACAGCGGTGGGGCGTGACGTGAGGAGTCACCCGACGCGGATCCCTTTCCTTTTGTTTTCTGCCTTTGCCACAGCATAGAGGTTCTTCCGTGGTGGTGTTTCTTTTTTTTTCACGTGTGAGTCTGTCCTTTTTGTTTTTTATCGGCCGCATTTTAGATGGCATAAACGAATGCCATCTCTTCCGTCATTGCCTGCGTGGCGGCTGTGGACTTGGTTTGTTCATCTGAGACGCCCTCGTCTCTCACCTTGTGTAAGCTTCCTATGGCGCCGTCGTCGTTCTGTCGCAGGCGCGCGCGTCTCCCTCACGCGATTGCGCACGTAGGGGAGCAGTGACGGCGAAATATCATAGATAAAAAAAAACAAGTTGCTCAATGCTCTTCCCCCGCTTCGCCTTGCCCAACTTCCTCCCTCATCCCTCACGTCAGGGTGACGATGGCCGTCTGTGTGTGGGTTTGGGTCTGTTTGCGTTTTTTTTGGTGCCCGTGTGCGGGGCTGTATGGATATGTGGTGTGTGTGTGTGTGTGTGTGTGTGTGTGTGTGTGTGTGTGTGCGTATCCTCTTTTCGTTTCGTGCCTCTGCGCTGTATGTTTTCTTTCCTCTTTGTATCCTCCTCCTTTTCGTCGTTGTCTGCCGTTGTCCGCGCGAATGTGTGCAACACATGAGCCACGCACCGCAGATGCACATGCGCACCTACAGACATATGCACCCATCTGACGGATGCACAGAGGGCAAGGGGACCACCTACCGTCTCTCTCTCTCTGTCCATGTAGTCCTTCTCTTTTTGCACCCCCTCCCGTCACAAGACGATGGGTGTGGGCAGCTCTACACCCCTATCCAGCGTCAGAGGTAGCCGAGCTCGTGCTGTCGTCGGCTTCTGCATCGGCGTGTTGACAGCGCAGCTGGACTTGACGATGCTGTCCATGAGCCTGCACTCTTCGTGCAGGGGCATCGTCAGCTGATTGGCCAGCTGCAAAGAAGGCGACATCTGCAGCCACTGCCTGCTTGCCTTTCTCCGGCTCACTCACTCTGCTTTCCCCACTTTGTCTCTCCGTTACCTTTCTTTCTCCCCGGCGCCTACGACATCTCCACTCCTACGGATACTGTACCAAGCACACACGCACAGCCAGCCGAACAGAACAGGTGCGGGAAGAAGCACTTCTTCCAGTTTTTCTGTCTTGCGGCCTGTCGCATCGACAAAACGGCCGCTTTCACGCACTCGCACCCCCCCCCTCCCTCCCTCCACACACACACACACTTTCCCTCCCCTACAGTGTCACTCGGCACTCTGCTTCGCCTCTCCATAAATCATCGTTCTTTGCCCCCCCCCCTCCCGCCTCCTCCATTTCGGGGGCTTCACTCCCCATGGCCGAAGCAACGCCGCAGCAGGAGGAGCGCATTGCTGCGCAGCGGACACGCATTCAAACCAAACTGCACGCGCGCGACGGCCAAAACGAGTCCAACGCTGGACTGCCCAACGGCGCGGTCTCGCGCTCGGAAGCCGAGAAGAAAGCGTCGGACACTCGCTATGAAATGTGGGCTTTGCGTCACGCAAACGTCGCCGCCGCCACCAACATCCGTGTTGCCGCCGAGGTGGCGGAGTCTCAGCGTCGTCAACACGCACAGGATGTGCAGCAGCAACTGGGACAGCTGCAAGAAAGCAGCGGCGCCGACGCGCAGCACGGCGCGCTGAACTTACATTTCGAGGCGCTCTACCGCCTTGGCGTCCCTCACGAACTCCACGCAGCCCTCGAGGAGCAGCGCAAGGAATGCGAGGCGCTCATTAGCGTGAAGGAGAAGCTCATCTCGGAGCTGCGTCAGCAGCTGCACCAGCGAGAGGAGGAGTATGTTGGCCTGCTCCAGAAGAACAAAGAGGAGGTCAGCGGACTTGTCGACACGATGCGCGCTAGCACAGATGACTACCTGCAGCAGTACACAGCGAAGCTGCAGGACGTGGAGAAGACATACGAGGCAGAGCGCAGGGCATACTTAGATCGGTGTGCCGAGGAAGTGAAGGAGCTCGTCAAGACACGGCGCACAAAGGAGATGGAGTACCGCAAGCAGCGCGAGCAGAAGCTGGCACAGGCGCAGCAGAACCTCGACGATCGATACGAGTCGGGCTACGAGGATTTCAACGATGTGAAGCGCACGCACCAGTCAGAGGTGCACGCGTTGCGCGAGGAGCTAGAGAAGTCGAAGGCCGACTACCTTCTCAACGGCGAGCGCCTTACGTACAACTTGCAGGTGCTGCGGGAGCGCGTGAAGGAGAACCGCATCGCACAGGCGCAGTACAAGAAGAAGATCGCGCGGCTGCAGGACACGCTCGCGACGCTGCTCGCGCGCTACCAGGACGCGGAGAAGCGGTTTCAGCGCACGAACAACGATCTGACGAAGCAGCTGCACCGGTTGAACCAGCAGTATACCGATACCCAAGGCAAGTTTGCGACGTTCGAGAAAAAGGATAAAACGAAGTACCTACAGCTGTGGAAGCTCCACCACGGCAAGTGCCAAGCCCTTGCGCAGGAGTGCTTACAGGCGGATCGTGTCGTGTATGAGGAGCTCCTGCAGATCCCGTGGCAGCCCCCGGCGCTCCATTACTGGCCTCGCGAGGAGATGGGGGTGGAGGCGCAGAAGGACGAGCTGGACGAGCGCCCTGAAGAGCCGCGGGAGGTGGAGATGTCAGAGGCGGCGCAGATGCTGTTCAGCATCCTCAAGTCGCAGGCGCCATTTCTAGTGGACAGCAACGTGCGGGAGGCAATCCGGGCTATCCAAGGCACGACGCAAGAGCAGGCAGATGTGGAGGGCATTCTGACAACGTTGGGACTCAACCGCACAAGCGACGTGGAGAACATGTTGGAGTATTTTCTAGTGGAAAACGAGGATGAGACGGTTGCCCTCATCAACCCGCAGGAAGCACTCAAGGCGCTGCAGGCCTACCTTAGCCACCGCGCTGCGGTCGAGGAGAAGGCGATGGCGACGCGAGCTGAAACAACGAAGAACAAAAACGCCAACGAGACGCGGACTGCCGAAAAGCGGCGTGCGGCAGAGAGGGAGTATTGGCGCAACATGGCCGAGACGGTGCCGAAGGACCACCTGCAGGTCTGGGAGGCACTGGAGGATGGCCTTAGTCAGTACCTCGCGCAGCTGCAGCAGCGAAAGCAGCTCATCAGCGACACCGACACGATGCGAGCACAGAACAAGGAGCTCAAAGGCCTGATTCGTCAGTACATGAACAGCTCCATCAACTATGAGCTCTACGCCCCACCCCGTCTTCTCACGCAGGGCATGTCCTATTCCTCACCGGAACCCTGAGGAGGGGCATTTCGTGGAAGAGGCAGTGCGCATGGCGTAGGGTGTCCTGTGTGTGTGGGCTGCTGCGCTTGTCTGCAACGTTTGCGGTGCGCGGTGCTGCTGGTTGCTGTTCTTCTGCTCTTTTTATTCCATGATGATGTAGACTTGCTTGTGCGCCCGTGCACACGCGCGGGGCTTTGCGCGTGCGTGTTTTCCTTTTGCCGTGTTGCCCTCTCGGTTTCTCTTGCGCTACTTCTCTTTCCTTCTAACCCCCTTTTCCATGTACACTCAAGCACCAACACCCCCCCCCTGCGAAGGGAACAAGAGAAGAGCCAGCGCAACTGAACGTATACACTCACGCGTAGTCGACCAAGAGCAGGTGCGTCGACCAAACGCACAAAAAAGAGAGGCAGGCCTCGCTGTGCAGGCGCGCAGTGCACTGCCGCACTTTCTTCTGAGGAGTAACAAGTCAGAGCCCCCAGCTCTCCCCCAACCTGTCTGGATTGAAGCGTGTGTTGCCATGGAGGAGCGTGGCGGACCCGCCTGACCGACAGATGCGCTGCTCTTACTACCTCCTTTCTCTCCATTTTTGTTGTTCGCTCATGCGCTTTTCCGTGTCCCTGAGTGACCTGATCGCTACGTTTCCCTCCGTCGCGTCCATTCTGTCCCCTCCGCCGGTCTTCGCGACTGGAAAGCTGACAGCTTGCCCTTCTCTATTCCCTACAGATATATATATATATATATATACATACCCCCCACACACACACACACGCTCACGTGTACAGGCGTAGCAACTGCTTTTATAGGACGACTGTGCCGATAGACACGTCATCGCACATCCGACTAGGCATCGATTCTTCTCTCTTCACACCCTTTTTTTCGAATGCTCCAATCGGCTATCTTTTTTCAGCGCACACGAGGTATAAAAAAGTAGTAGTAAGGGAAAACGTGCGTTTCGTTCGTGCCGTTGCTCCCCTATCCAGCGTGATCGTAGAACAGTGCGTCAGCGTCAACATCTCTCTCCCCCCCCCTTCCCTGCCTTCTTTTCACTTGCCTTGTCTCTTTTTCTCTGCTTCCATTGTGCTGTGTGCACGGTAAAAGATATAGACATATGTAGCACCCCCCACGCACACACACACACACGTACATATATATACGAACAATTTTTTTGGGGGCGTACAGAGGACCTGCCCGTCTCCGGAAGACTCGGTGTGTGCCCGCGTTTTGTACTGCGCATACCTCGTCCCTCCATCCCCCCGTCGTTTTTCCTTTTCAATCTCTTTAGCGCGCGCCCCGTTGACCTTCTCTGCTCAATGTCGGGCGGTAGCGGAGCTCAGGGCCACTTCATGATTGGCAAGGGCAATGGCCCCACATCGTTCAACTGGCACGGGTCGGTGCCGACGGTCATGATAGACAACTGTTTCGAGCCCAACTTTCGCCAATTCGACTTCTTCTTGGAGAACAACGAGGTGCCGAACGCCGGCGTGGTCGAGCGTGTGTTTAAGCCGGAGGATGGCGAGTCTCACTGGAACCTGCGCACCATCATGAACACGAACGCGCGCTGCACCCCGGTTCTCGTTACGAGCCTCTTTGGCGCCACCTTCGTGAACTTCCTCTACACCCGCTTCCTGAACAAAACCGGCATGTCCGTCCGCTGGTCCTTCTGGACGTGCTTTGGTGCAATGCTGGTGTGGAATAACTTCACCAAGTTTGTTGCCCGCGAGCGGTACTTCCAGCGCGACTTCCAGCGCAACCAGCTGTACTCGCACGATGAGCTCCGTCATCAGCGCGACCAGCAGCGTGTTCGTGAGGCACTGTACGAGAAAAACTTTGTGACCAACCCGGTAGCGGAGTACCGCATCAAGATGTGGCAAGTGGCGGACCGGTTTGCGTAACGCTGCTACCGTCACGAAGCGCTGCGCTGAACTCCCTGAGGGCTCGTCCGCATCTCTGCGACGATGCGCGCGTGGCTAATTATGACCCCGCCCCCCCCCCCTTCATGTCTTACGGTCTTGTTCCCTTTTGTGGAACGATGGTGTTTCTTTCCAAGACGCACAGAGAAAAAGTAATCTTTTTTTTTTTTGAAAGCAAGGCGCATGCCAAAGTCGGAACTTGTTTGTGGTGTGCTTCGACGCCGCCTCTGAGCCCCCTCGCGTTTCCCGCCCTTTCACTCCCTTCCTCACCTGCTCTTCTGCAGCGGCGAAACCTCGGTAGACAGAAGAGAAAGAAAAGCATGTGTACCCATCACGTTCACGATTCGAAGCGCATCTATCATTGCACTGTTCTCGAAAATCGCCAACGACACTGACGAGCACCGCATCTTCTCTCTGTTCTCGCCGTGCTGCGCTCAAAGTCACCTTTCGCCATTACCATGCGTAGGTCCATCATAGCTGCTCTGCCTGTCCAATCTCTCTCTCGAGGCTTTTGCTGCCCATACTGCAGCTCCCTAACTGCACACTGTCTGCCTCCTTTCTTTTCTTAGCTCACTCAACCCCCACCCACCCCGATCTCTCTGTGCGTGTGGCTTTGGGTTCCACGACTCGCCTCTGTGCTGTGCCAGGCGCCTTCGCTGACGGACAGGACCAACTGTGCATCCATCATTGAACTAGTGGGTGCGGTGCTGCACAAAGTAGGTGTAAAACAGTTGGTTCCTGCGCGACACGTCCGCGCCGAACCCCCCGTCCCCCTCCCCCCGACCCTCACCCTTTCCTCCCTAGCTCCGCTTCTCCAATGTCCTTGTCGAACAAGCGCGAGGTGCGCGAGCACGTGAAGCTGGTGCTGCAGTCATATGAGGAAAACAGCCACATCGATCTCGAGGACATGAAGGCGCTGACGCGGGAGGCGTCTGACGCTGTTGTCACCCTCCCAGCCACACCGGCGACCGTCGCAACAGCTGCTTTGACGGCCCTGCAAAGCCTGCTGAGCAGTCGTGCGGACGTAAAGCCCGAGGTACTGGAGGCCGTCGCCCGGGCCCTGGAGGCTAGCAGTGTGACCGCTGCGCAGGCGAATGCTAGCACCGCCTCGTTTCACGAAAGCAGCACCGCTACCCAGGAGACGGCCAGCGGCAGCGGCGCGAGCTCCACCGCCGCTAATGCAGCGACACTCAGCTTTAGCGCCTTCAAGGCTCGTATGGCAAAGAAGAGGGAGGAGCTGAAGGCAGAGCGCGACACCGTCGCGGAGGTGACCTCAGCGGCCACCACCCATGTCGAATCCACCACCGCCGCACCACCTGCCGACTCGTCGCCGAAAGTCAAGAAGGAGGAGGCGCACACCACCACTGTCGGCACCGACCCGACAGAGTCTCGCAATCTCTCCAACCAGCCCAGCGCGGCTCCCACGCCGTCCCTGCGACCCTCCACGGCGCCCGCCCCGTCCTCCATACCAGATTTGGCTGAAGAGGCGGCTCTCTCTCGTGAGCGCGATGATGTCGCGAGCGAGCAGCCACCGGCGAAGGTGGAAAAGAAGGAAACCTTCCTGATCTCAGCGCTCCCGGACCCGGACGAGGAGGTCGACCTATACGCAGACCTCACACCCTTGTCACGAGGCCGTGGTCGTGGTCGGGGTCGGGGTCGGGGACGAGGCCGTGGACGGGGAGGTCCACCTTATTTCCACCCCCCACACAACCCCTACAATTCACTGAATCCGCACCACCATCACGGAGCACCGCCCCCATCGCATCACTGCGGAGGGGCGCCGCCACCGTCGCACTATCACTATGGTGCACCGCCCCCACCACAGCATCACCACTACGGCGCCCCGCCACCGCACGCATACCGCGGCGGTTACGGGCCCAACACGTCTTACCAACGTCCGTATTAGCAATACGCGGGCGCGCCTCTTACATCACTCTTTACGTGATGAGCACCGCAAACGTCAGCCCCAGCGTCTCCCCAACCCCCTCCCGCCCTCCAGACACGAGGTAGGAGATTGTCTACTGGACCCCGTGTGCCGGTGCGTGTACGGGAGGCGCACCGTCGTGCAGTGCCACACGGTTGTCCTCACAGCTCGCCTTCCTCACCCACGCCCCCCCCCCCTGCCGCCGCCGCCGTGGATAGCATATCTTTCTGCATGTCTCTTCCTCCTATGGCTTTTCGGTGCCTTCATTTCGATCTTGTGTGTTATATGTATGTGTGTATGTGTACACATATTTATTTGTTTGCGCCCGCCTTATCCCCTTCGCGCTCCTCCTCTCTCTCCCCCTCCTCTCTTCCGAGAGAATCGGAGCGTGTCTTTGACCTCGTTTGCGCGAGTGATCGGGTGTGTGTGTGTGTGTGCGTGTGCCTCCGCACAGCAAGCCCGTCCGTCTCCCTTGCTGCCTCCCTCCTCCCTCCCTCTCAGCTGATACGCCCAAACACACACAGCGAGATGTTTGTGTTCCTGCCCCATCACCCCCACCCTCTTGCCTCCGTTCAGCACATCTTCGAAGAACAGAAGAGAGCGCCCGCATTGTGCGCACCTCTCCCCCCTCATTCCCTCTCTCGAGAAGAAATGAAGGATGCGTCACAGCGTAGGTACGCGGAGCCGTCATTGGCATGGTTGTGTGTCTGTCTGTTTGGCCTGCCAGTGCTGTGGTGCGGGTGTATGGCGAGTCCTCCGAGGTTGCTCTTTCCGGCATGGGTTCGACACACCGCCATCTCTTCGAGAGCCGCAGGCGTCAGAACAAACATCGAAGCACATCCTGCGCGTCTTGCACCGAAAAGACCAACAAAAAAAAACTTGCGATGCCTCCCACCTTCCTCTGTATCTTGAATGGTCATTTTTGTGCGTGTGCGTTTTGTGTTCCCCCTCTGATTCCTTGGTCCCCCTCCCCTCCCCTCCCCTCCCCCTTCCGGCGTTTGTCTCGCTCGCTCGCTCGTTTCATCCGTGAGCCATGGCGCCGTGAAAGAAGAGGGGTCCTTGCGCATAGGTGGGGGTGTGCCCGCGTGTGTGGCCCCTGTGAGCGACCGAGCAGCGCGCGTCCTCGGTTGCTTTTTTTCTTGTTTCCTTTGTCGTTTGCTATGCAGCGTGTGCTGACTTGCTTTTCTGGCACCGTGGGATTTCTGTTTCTTCGTAAAAGGTGATCGCCCCTTCACGCACTCGCCCCCTCCCTTTCGCCACCAGCACCATCGCTGGCGACGCGCTCTTGCGTCGTTTTCTTTGCCCTCTCTCTTTCCCTCGAGCTTCTCGAGCACCGTTTTTCGAGGGTACAGCAGGGTTCAAACAAGGCACACACCCAAACACACTCACACGGGCATCCAAGCTGTTTCCTACATGACCACACTACAGCAGTGACCTAGAGGTGAGAGCCTCCTGCACAGCTAGCCATTGTCTTGCGCGTGTGCCATCATGGCGCTTCCGTCTGGGCGTACGGACAAGCTCTCACAGTCACGCATGCACGCGCTCAGAGGGGCTTGGGATAGTGAGGACGTGGTCATTCTTGCACCTGCACTGAAGGAGAGCAAGGCAAACAGCTGTGCAGAGCGGAAACCTGCAAAAGAAGGACATCCCGCCGAGAGTGACGGTTGGTACGCCATTTCGACGCTTTTCGGGGTGGCAATGCGAGGCGCCTCGACGCCCACCCCGTTGGGTGCAACAAGACGCGGTGAAGGACGACTATGGGATTGCCAGTATGTCTTCTCTCTCGTGTCTGCTGCCTGCAAGTGTGCACTCTTCACGATGGCGGCTCACCTCTGTCTTTCTCTCTGTTTCTTCCACGAGTCTGACCGTGGAGGAGTAGATGCGGAGAGAGCGGAGACCCGTGAAGCGGTGTGCGTTCGAGGGAGTGAATATACCTTAGTTGCGAAATGCGTGCGCGCATCTGTGTTGCTGCCAGTGTCCGGGGCACTAACTCTTCTCTACACTGTGAGCTTGCGTTTGTCTGTTTCTCTGTTGTGCGCGAGGGACCTCTTGTGTGCCTTTGTGTGTTGGCGGTTCACGAGGTTTGTTGTCGTCTCCGTGGCTTTGATGTGCGGGACCCGCGTGGAGAGGTGTGCTGCAGCGATTCGAGTAAAGCCGTACGGTGTGATGTGAAGGAAAGCGAAACGACGTTTCGAAAAAAAAAAATGAAAAAAAAAAAAAAAGCAAGCGAGGATAGCGCGCAAAACGATCTTGTCGTCCCTCCTCCTTTGCCCAACCCCATCTCTTGAGTGTCGCTGCATCGCACAGCATTGCACTCTTTCTGTGCTGTGTTGCTCTGGTGGCGCTGACGCGTTGTATGGTTGCGTGAGAGCGCACGGCGACTTGCTACCGCAGCAGATGGTACGCCGGTGTATGTATAGGCGCCTGATGTGGGGCGGGGTGTTTCTTGTATGAGCCCTGCTCGCAAGCCAGCGACGCGTTTGCGCGCGCGTGTGTGTGTGTGTGTGTGTGTGTCCTCGCGTTCTTTGGTGCCCTTGTCCGAATGTGTGATGCCATGTCGTCCTCCTCCCCCATGCCTACATTAGTGAAACCCCCATCAGGCTGAGCTAACAGCCTTCGCATGCTCGATCGGCGTGTGTGCTGAGAGCACGCGCGCCGTCCACTCGGACGCATTCTGCAACGGTGCGCGTCAGCCGCCAGGGTGTCCGTTAGATGTACTTTGCCTCTCCCTTATCGCTTGAAGGGCCCTTCTTTCTCGGCCAGAGAAAGAGTTCGGCCTGCCGCGCATGGATCTTGCACAGCTACCGCGTTGTGTCGCAGCAAGGCAACGCCTTCGTTGCGATCGCCTTGTTCATTCATCTGCTCCCTCTCTCCAGCATGCATCGCTCTCTCGCTCTTTCTTCCCCCCCCCCTCTCTTGCTCGCCTCCTGGCCTCCTCCGCTATCCCTTCAACGTGTGATGCACACGTGCGCGCTCTGCCGTCCTTCGTGACACAATGTCGCCTCCGTACCGCCATGGAGAGCCCTTCCGTGACACATTCCTCCCCTTGGCCCTTTCCGCACACGCGCGACTGCTGGTCAGTGGAGCTCGGTGTGATGTGATAGAGCGGGGCGGTGGCATTGGTTTCGTGCTCCCTCCCACTTGCTCCCACTGCCGCTTCCCGCCGTTCATCGTTTGTGCTCTCTGTCTTCGTCGTCCATGTGCGTCTGCGTGCGCTCTTTTCTTCTCTGACTCAGCTCAACTGATCATCTCTTGTTCTCCGTACATAGGCAAGGTCAGCAATCCACTGGCGCGAGTGCACGTCAGTCCTCGTCACCCTCCCCCCTTTGTCCTCCCGCGTCTCCCCTCTCGGTAAGCGATGGAGTTGTCGTTTCCAGACAAGTACTATGAGGTCGCCAAGTACTTTGACTACTACATTGGCAACCTGGAGGAGAGTCCTCTGCTATCGGATGCGCAACGGCTAATGTTCTATGCGCTGCGCCAGCAAGCCGATCACGGGCAGTGCACCACTGCGGCACCATCTTTCTGGTACTCGAGGGAGCGCCACAAGCATCAGGCATGGAAGCAGCTCGGGCGCATGTCTACTTTCGAAGCGATGGTGTTCTTTGTGCAGCAGTTCGAGCAGCTCCTGACGCAGTTGGAGAACTCGACTGGGCAGTCCGCGTCCACGTCAGGGGCCGCCGCCCGCGCCGGCGCTGTCGATTGGCCGTCGCGACTGCGAGAAATGAACTCCAAGACGGCACCGAACCCTGGCAACTCGCCGCACAGCAGTGAGGCTTTGGCCAGCGATGGCGTTCGCGCCAATAACGACGTTCTCGCTGTACGCCGAGGGCCTTCGCCCGCCACTGCTGGCGAAGCGGCGTGCCGGGAATCGTCGTCGTCAAAGCTCAGCGCTGCGGAGATGGCCGACTGGGATGCAGATGTTGTCACTCACTCGAGGGCCACGGAGGAGAATATACGATACCTTGCGACAGAGCTGATGCGTGCGCGGCATGCGTTTCGACAGCTGTTGGAGAAACGTGCGCCAAGCCACGACGAGCAAAATGGGACCGGCGACTCCACCAACGGCCCTCCGATTCGCGCGGGAAGCACGTGCCTCACTCCCTCCGGCGCCGCCCCCGCAGCTGCCGGGCCACCGTTGAAGCTGATTTGGTGCAGTAACGGTAGCGCCGCTCGTGTACCGATTGTGCCACCGCCGGTGCGCCCGTCAGCACGATCGATGACAGAGGCCGCCGTGCGTGATTCATGCGGGGCGCCGCAATCGAAAAAGATGCCCGTTGCCGCCGACAGACCAGTCAGCCCGAGCGCCTTGTCGACGTGGTTCAACTGGTAGATGGACGGCAATGCCGCGTAGGGAGACTTGCTCGTCCAGCAAATCATGGACGCAGCATTTGCGCGAACAAGAGCCTCGCTTGCCTGCCGTTGTAGCGCATCGCAGCAGCTCCACCTTTGGCCCCAGCTCTCTCTTTACCAGCATCTTCTCTTTTTTTCTCTCGCATTGAAGGCAATACTTTGGTTTTTGTTGTTCGGCTTCGACGCGGTGCTTCAGTTCACGCACGTGCGCATCTGCGTGTGCCCGGTGTCTGACCATTCTTGCCTTCGGTGGTCTCCACCGCACAACGCCCCGTCTGCCCAGCGAAGAGAAGAACAGCGGGACCATGCTGGGATGGGTAAGAGAGCGAGTCGAAGGCACATCTACGCAAGCACGTCTCTTTCACTAATCGGCTTTTGGTTCCACATTCGAATGCGTGCTGTGCCTTGGTGTGTTCTTGTCGATGCTTTCTCCTCCCTCTCGCTCTCGCTCTCTTGCCTCTCAGACGCTCCCTCACCAGACGCGCCTCACACGTGCGCGTCGACCGTTTGGGGTCGCTTTTTTCTCGCTTATCGTTCCTGTTATCGAAAGTCCAAACAAAACAGAAAACAAAAACGGTGCACTCGAGAGGACAGCATGTAGGGTAGCGGCTACCCACTTCCGCACACATGGACGTAAAGCATTCTGTGCCGTGGACACCAAAAACACTCTCGCTCGCCACCATCAGTGACTTCGACACTAAAAGAAGCTTTTACGTTTTCACCGTGTGCCCGTAGTCCACCACGAACAAATCCGCTGATAGATGCACACACCACCACCGCTCACCTACTTTCTGCCGCACCACGGCTGCATCCTCGTCGTGTAGGACGAGCCGTCCCTGCTGTCGAATCGGGCCATGCGCCTTGCGGACACTTCGTGTCCGTCCTCGTGCCATCTTTCACGTACGTGCTGCGTGATCGGCGCCAGACGGACCCGGGTGCACTGCACGCCTTGACGCACGCGGGCCGCGTGCAGGGTCCAGCTCGAGGGTGGAGGCGGTGGGCAGCGTTCGTGCGTGGAGCGGCGGGGTGGTGGTCCGGGCGCATGCCGGGTGAGCTCAGGGGGGAGGTTTGGCCAGCCTCAGGCCAGGCTCCCTCTGAGAGACCCTGCACACCCTGCCTGTATGCCATGCCTCGCCCTGAGGGGCCTCGAGCCGCGGCATCCCGCAATGTGGTGCGGCCGCTCTCCACCCCGGCGTCTGCAGGACTCGATGGTGCAGCTCGAGGGTGCTCTCGTGATGCGGCCGGCATGTGCGCCTCATCAGCCCACCTGGTCGGATGAAGGAGGCGCCGCACAGTGCGCGCACGTGCACCGTGGTGTTCCTCGGTGTGGATGTCTTCGCGCGTTTCTCGCTCATCACTCGCGCTCTCCTGACGACCGCGTGCCTCGGTCAGATGCGGCACACCACATGCCAGCGGTGCTTCGCATGGGCGCGTGTGCATAGTGCTTGTGTGTTTTTTCACCATGTGGCCTGATGTCGATATCAGAGTCTCGCCAAGTAACATATCTGTTGAACTGGTGGCGCGATTCGTAGTGGGCTGGTACACTGGTGATCATGGCCGCAAGTCTCTTTGGCACAACACCAGCTCTGACCAGCTCACCGGCGCCAAGGTCCCGCAGCTGTGCCCGAGAGCATGTTGCGCAGGCGCTTGAACTCGCCACAGAGTGTGGATACCGGGCCCGACCACCACGGTGGTGGCCGGCCGTTGTCTGGGCTGAGGGGTGAATGGGGAAAAAGAGAAGCAGCACGCTTGGGCACACACAGTTTCTGTTCAATGCCTGAAATATGCACGAGGCGCCTACCGCAGCATGCGGTGCCGCGCGCGCGGCGGCAGCCCGTGGATGACGCTCTCTCACTGCACAGTCCCTCCTATCTACCCTTTTCTCGTGCGATTCCCTCTCCCTCCTCTCTGCGTCTTTCCTGCCCCTCCCTTCCTGTGCGTGTGCACATATGTATACGTGTGTGTGTGTCGAATACACCGACGGTGAGGTGTGCACCACCCCAGCGAAAACGGGGCACCAACTCCTCTTGCCACGGCTCCCTCTCTCCAGCCTATCGTTTCCTTTGACGGCAACGGCAAGTATCGGCTGGGTTTCGCCTCGTCCCTTTTCTGAAGTGCACCAGCGCTTGCCCAGTGCCGCTGCACGCACAGACGTGTGCATGTACGACCTCTGATTTGCCGTCACCCTTCCCTGCGTTCCATCACTGCACTGCTTTTTTTTTTTTGAGAGGAGGGTTCCTTTGCGCCACTGAAATCTCCGAAACACACCCAGGCTAAGAGGCTCACACTCGACAACATGGCATGGCACTGCTCGTCAACGACGAATGCGGGGATGGTGGCTGCACTGCAGCGCGAGGGTCTCATCAAAACACCCGAGGTGATGGAGGTGATGCGGCGTGTGGACCGCGGCTGGTTCGTGCGCAACCTCAAGGATGCCTACCGTGATCAGCCTCTGCCCATCGGTTTCGGCGTGACCATCAGCGCTCCGCACATGCATGCTATCATGTTGGAGCTGGTGAGTCCGTCTGTGCTGCGCCACAAGAATCTGGACCGAGGCCATTGCCAACCACTGCGACTGCTGGACATCGGTAGTGGCAGCGGCTACATGACGGCTGCCTTTGCCGCGCTGTGTGAGGCGGCTTGGCGGGACGGTGAGCCGCCTATGTTTGAGGTGGTGGGTATCGAGCACGTGCAGGAGCTCCAGAAGCACTCAAAGCGTGTCCTCGAGTCGCACTTCCCTGAGTGGATCCGCGAGCGCCGCGTCACGTTGCTGCATGGAGACGGACGAAAGCCTCGCTCCATCGTGGGTGTCGGTGAGGAAGAAGGTGAATGCTTTGACGTCATCCACGTCGGCGCCACCGCGCCGAAGACTCTCGTGCCCGAGTACCTAAGCCTTCTCCGGTGCGGTGGTACGCTGGTGATCCCCGTTGGTAACCCGGCCGAGGTGCAGGAGTTGCAGGTGTTCACGAAGGGCGATGAAGGCGCTTTCACGATGCAACGGGCGTGCCACGTGCAGTTTGTGCCGCTCACATCTCTACATGCCCAGCTCGATGGCGATGTTACGACGCGCACGTAAGCGGCTCATTTTTTTTTCTCTGTTCTCGGTTCAGCGAAAATCGCACCGTCGCGCACCACGGAGCGGCCCACCGTCAAGCAAAAGAACAAAGACGACGAGGGTCAAGCTCACGGAGCTTCTCACGCACAGGTCTGCCACGCGCCCGCGTACACACGTAGGCATCTGTCGTTGTGCATTGCCGAACTGCAGAAGTATACATGTACACACGTAGACGACAGAGCACGTCGCTAATTCGGTCTGCACGGCACGACAGTCCCTTTCTCTCTCACCTCGTTGTTTTCCTGTTCCCCCAACCGGCCAAAGTAATCCGTAACCGTTCGATGGGACAAGACGCCCCTCGAGTAGCTGCTCCGGCGACATCTTTCCTTTTTTCGTCTTCTCTTTTATTAGTGTGTCTGCTCTCTCTCTCTCTGCGTGTCTGCCCTTTAGTCTGCGGCTGCTATGTTGCGGAAGACGTCCGGTCCTTTCCTCTTGCATCCATCTTCGTTTGGCGATAAACTCCTCCCACCCCCGGTGCCCATGGCTTCAGACGGACACATTTCTGGCCCGCGCGTGCCTGTTGTCTTGTTGTTCTCGCTCTTTCTCGTTTTCTTGAAGTAGTGCGGCTGCTCCACGACCCATGGCAGGCAAGGTGACCCACCCACGATCTGTTTCGATCCTTTCCCGCTTTCCTTTTCGTTTTCGATTCTTCCAAAGCAGGGAACAACGAGACAGGACATGGATCGAAACGGGTGGCACTACTCGGTCCCCACCGCCACCCTCCTCAAGTTCTCCTTTCCCGGTCAGGAAAAGATAGCGATAGCAAGTATATTCGTTTTTGTTGTTGCTGCCGTTGAATCGTGTCGCTGGCTCTACCCTTACAATGTTTCGCACTTCAAGCGCTTCGCAGCATCATCCTCTCTCTTTGTTGCCCTCTCTGTGTGCATGATAGATTTCGCTCTCTCGTCCGTCGAAGCGCAGCCACCGCACACAGACCTCGCTGCTCTCCCTCCCTCTTCTATGAATGCTTCTCTCGTCTTTGTCCTCCGGTTTTTTTTCTCCTGTGTCGGTATCTGCCACTGCGACAGCGACGTCGGCTCCCCGTATACCCTCTCTGCTCACGCCTCCATCCGCCGTCTGCCCGTCTGAGTTCCCTACCTGACCTTAGATGCTGGCCTCTTATCTCGTCCGCTTCTGCTCTTCCTTGTTTTGCTACCGCGCCAGTGGAAGCGAAAACGGCGGCAGCCAACCTGTATGAACTGGAGAGCAATTCCATGGCAGTTCACTGATGCGCGGGCGGAATTCAAGAGGCCAGCACGGAGGAGTGCCTGCATAACGTTCAGTGCAGTCAAGACTGCTACGCTTTCCTGGGATTCTGAAAGCCCCTTGCCTGAGCAGCGCGCCGAGTCTCTCTCTCGGTGTTCCTTTGGTCCCCACCCCCCTGCCTCTCCCCCACCGCACGCCGCTCGTATAGAGGTGAGCCCACGCGGACCTTCTCGTTCCGTCGAGCTGCCACGCTCTGCTGACCTCTCGCTCCTGTGTTCGTCGCGCTCTCTCTCTCTCTCTGTCTGTCTGCGTGCTCGCCTTCGTGTTTTTCCTGCTCGCACTCCCTCGCCCCACGCCCCACACCTCTTTCCCCTCCGCCTTACGTCATGCCGCACACACACAAACACAAAGCATGGTTCTGCGCCTCACGCCTGAAGCACCCATTGCCTTTGCGAGACTCCTTAGCTCAGTATAGCGCACTTGTATTTGAGGCGAGCTCCTACTCCTTGTAAACCGCCTCAAGTGGACTGCAGTACTGAAGACATTCCCCCACCTTTTTTTTTTTTTTTGACACCCATCTGCAAGCAGCAGAGTAAATGTCCGCGGATCACCCGAACCGCTGCTGCCCCACCGAAAAGGGCGCCGCCCAGTGTGAGTACAACCCCGCCGGCAACGACCTCTACATGGTGGGCCCCTACAACAGCAAGGCTGGCGTGGTGCTCGTGTGCGACATCTTCGGTTTGCTGCCCAACTCGAAACGCTTTGCGGACGTGCTTGCTGAACACGGCTTCCTTGTCGCCATGCCGGACTTCTTTGGGCCGCTGGCATGGCCCGAGTCGGAGTGGCCGGCCGACTTCCAGTCGATGCGCTGGCTCCAGTATGTGGAGAAAATCACGCAGTTCGACGCCTTTGTGCCTCGAATGGAGGCGGCGATCGCGGTGCTGCGCCAAATGGGGTGTGCCAAGGTTGGCGCCATTGGCATGTGCTGGGGTGCTACCCTGCCCTTCATGATGGCGGCACAGGGCAAGATCGACGCCGCCGCCACGGCACACCCGTCCTTCTTCGCTGCCGACGCAGTGAGGGCCGCGAAGACGCCTGTGCTGGTGCTGCCGTCGAAGGACGAGCCTCCCATGGACGATGTCGAAGCCGCTGTCAACTCGCACCCGATGGAGCCGCACGTGCACAAGCGCTTTGACGCCCTGCACCACGGGTTCTTTGGGGCCCGCTACAACCCGGACGCGTACACGGCTGAGGAAATGAAGGATGTGGAGACGGCACGTCAGCTCGTGTTGGACTTCTTCATGAAGTCACTCCATTAGGCTGCTGGCGCGAAAACGTCGCGGTGCACATCATCAGTGTGACTGCCAGCGGCACATGCCTGCTCTATGCCCCTCATAGCTCCTCATCGCGGGCTCCTCTGTGTGGGGCTGTGCTCTGCGCAAGTGCGAGCGTGGCGGAAGACGACTTCGATTTGTGCCGTCCTTGCCGGGGGACTGCGGCGCGTAGAAGGTGACGTGCGGCTGCTACATGTGAGCGCTCACTGTTTGCCTTGGCTCATCTTCCCTCGTGCTCACTGTCAGTGATCTCTCCCCCACCCCACCTCACTTTCTGGAGGATGGGAGGAGGAGGAGGAGGAGGGCGTTGCCGACATTCGCGCAGGCCCCCTCCATCCGGCGCCGTGACTCTGTGGCAGTGTGCCTTCCTTCCCTCACCCGCTGTCACCCCTCTCTCTCTCTTTCTGTCTACCTCACGCAGAGCGGCGGAGCAGTGGAACCTCCGCCGCTTGAGTAAAACCAAGCGCACTGCGCACGTATCGTCTTCTCTTCGCGCCTTCCCTGTCCATCGTCTCATGACGCGGCATTGAAACATGCGCCTCTCAAGCACGTCGCCCCTCCCCCCTCCCCTCTTTTATCTCAGCAGCTTCTTGCGCTCATCTTTTCCCTTCACCGTCTTCTGTGCATCTTCTTCACTCTCTCGTTTCTGTTTGTTTGCTGCTCTGCTTTTGCTCTGCAAGCGATTCTTCACATCCTCTGCAGCAACCCCCCCCCTCCCCCCATCCAGCACCACCCCTTATGGGGTACGGGGATGGGGCCTTCGCGTCTGTGCATGTGCCTGCATACGTGTCGTGGTGCGTGGGGGCACTTGCTGCGTCAACCTGTCGACCGGCGAAGATGGCGTGCTACCTCTTTCGCACACACACACACACACACGCAAACACACACCAAAACAGGCTCAACTCGAGAGAACATGATGAGCTGAATACCGAAAAGACACGAAAACAAAAATGGGTGTGCATTGCAGACTCATCGGCTGCTATTGACGGTCATTCATGATGGCATGGCTCAACATGGACCAAAGCAGGGGTGCCGAACGCTAGCCAAGGAGAGACCTCCAAGTATGGCAGAGCATTGCGAGCGCGTCCCCCTCGCCTCCTTTCTCGCCCACCCACCAACGTTGCAAGAATACGAAATGGCCGACCTCTTCCCCCGAAATCATCAACGCTCCTCCTCTCCGATGCTCTTTTTTGCCGACATTTTCCCCTCTGTGTCTATGCTTGTGAATCATGCTCTTCGCGTGCGGCTGTAACTCGCACGCACTTGATTTAGGTAGCTTGGTTTCGGCCAAAGAGAGTCACCAAACAAAGAGGTGGGCCAAGCACCCTCACACCAGCGCACGTACAAAGCAGCGCCGCGTATCACTTGTCGTTCACGCACGGTTGTACGTCTTGGATTCCCCTGCAAGGAGCTCACGCGCGTACTCGAAGACGCAGACACGCACAGACATCGGTGCACTGTGCACGGATACAACGCCCTCTCTCTCTCTGGTGGCGCTTCACTGAAGGACTACACCACCGACCGAGCGTCTCTCTATCGGTGTGTCTTGCCTAGTGGCGGACCCGAAGGACTGAGCCGTACGAGAACCAACAGCCTCAGCTTTGTATGTGGAGATCGTTCCCCTCTGTCGTTCCCCTCTCCTCCTCTTTTCTCTCATTGTCGGCAACTTGCCACCGTTAGTGTTGCTGTGTGTCTGTGCGCGTACGTGCGGCTGGAGCGTCGGTCGTTGCGCTTCTCATTTTTGGTGGTCCTCCTTGTCATTGTGGTGCTGTGGATCTTCGCGCTCTCTGCGTGTGTCTAACGTCATTGACAGCTCTTCTCCTTCCCCTTCCTCTCTCTCGCTTCTATTATCCATCTCACCCAATCATTGTCGCCGCGTTGGACCCCTTATTCTTTGTCGCTTGTGTCCTTCCCTCAACTCTGTCCTACTCTCTCTCTCTCTCTGTAGTTGCTCCGCTGTTTCCACATCCACCACCCTCCCCATCCCCTCTGAATCGACCCCCGGTGTAGTCGCTGGGTCTGGACGTCTTGCCTCGGCTCTGACGTTAAGGGTAGGGTGCACCCCACCACTTCTGATTCTCGCTCTGTGTCTCCTCGTTTTTCTTTTCGAGGCCGCAGGGGCTTCCCACTCGTCGCCGCCGCCGCCTCACGCCTTTTCTCGGCAGCCGCTTGCTGCGGACGAGTAGCGTTTCGCTTGCCTCTGCTCCTTTGGCGTGTGCGCGTGCGTCTGGCTTTCAGCCGTCGAAGCTCCATCACACGCCGATACGCACCGGCGGAGCCATGGACGACAACGAGTTCGAATTTCCGCCGGATCAGCTTGACGATGTCGTCGCGAACCGGCTTTCCCCGTACCAAACGGCAATGCCAAGCCCGCTGCGGACGCCGTTTGCGTATCCGGCCGCTAACGTGCCGCTTAGCATGTTGGCACAGATTCCACTCGAACACCTGCCGCCGACGCAGCCCAAGAACCCGCAGAACTTCTCCATTGGACAGGTGCTGAGAGGTGCGCTCTCCACGTCACACATGCGCGCTCCGCCAGGGGGCAGCCGTATGCCTCGTTCCAGCGCTAGCGTGGCGCCACTTCCCCACTCGCAGCGTCTGCACCAGCAAAGCCCGACGCACTCGCCGTACCTCTCAGCGGGTCACCCACCGCTGCCCTCGGCCTCGTCAGACGAAGAGGAGCGGGGCGGTGGTGCGGAAGGCGCGTATCAGCTTGGCGAGGGAGGTGGCGAGGAGGCGCACGGTGGCAACGCGCTGGGCTTGACGGAGCTTCAAATGCGCGCGCGCCGCTGCCCCAACCGGCAGGCGCGCATCGATTGGAGCGAGGGGGAGGTGCGCAGCTTCTACCAGGCGCTCTCCCAGTACGGCACGGACTTCAGCGCCATCGCCGTACTCTTCCCCGGTCGCTCCCGCAGAGACATCAAGCGGCTGTATCAGCGGGAGATGCGGCAGAAGCCCAAGGAGGTGCAAACAGCTCTCAACCAGAAACACCCGATAGACATGGCCGCCTTTGAGGTGCGCTACGAAGCGAAAAAGAAGGAGGCGCAGCAACCCGTGAAGATGAAAAAGCTGAACTCCGAGGAGTTGGCCTTCCTGGACGAAATCGCAGGCAGGCAGCCGTCGGAGAGCGCCATGCACGTGAAAGGTGAGGAACTCGAGGCGCCGGTGCCGGCGGCTACGCTCGGCGATGTGGAAGAGGCGACTGCCGCGCCGCCATCTCGGCCGCGCAAGCGCCGACGCGACACGCATCAGGCGGACTCCGAGGACGGACCAGAGTCGAAACACGCAACCAAAGAGATCCCCTCTGCCGCTGACGACGACTTTGACATGGAGCAGGAGTCGCTCTTCGACATGGTCATGCGACAAGAGCGCGAGGACAACGCACCGCTGGACATGTTGTTCGCGGCACAGCTAGAACAGGGGCAGCAGCAGCATCTGGCAGCCCTGGAAGACTCGGACTTCTCTTTTGAGTGACGGTAGAACCAAAAAGTTCGGGAGCGACGGACTTACCTGGAGAAGAGGCGGCGGAGGCACACGAAACGGAAAGGAGTTTTTATTTTGTATCTCTCTGGGTGTGGGTGGAGGGATGCGGAGAGGGAATGGGGCTGAGCCTCCTCCTTCTCCTCCCCTTCGTACGTCTCTCTTATCACCGCCTACGCGACTGTCGTTCGTTTTCGTTCCTCTGTCATGGCTTCGTAATCTACACTAGTGCACGTCGGGGAGGAGGGAGGGGGTGTAGACCTGCAGTAACAGCACCGCTCATCAATGCTTGTTCTCCCTCGCATACACGGGTTCTGGTTCACACCTCTTCCTTCTCCTCCTCCTCCTCTCCCCCCACCCCCACCCACCTCCGCGCCTCCCGTTTGTTGCCAGCACCTTTCCCCCTTTTTCCTTGTCCCTTTGATTTGTTTAGTCCCTCTCATCTTCCTTGACGGTTTTCTTCTGCGGGCCTCTTAGCCCCTCCTTCTCCCTCCGTCTCAAAGGCTTCTTCTTCGCTGTCGAACTTATATTGTGACCGTTGGCTCTCCCTCCCTCTCGCTCTCATGTTCGGTTCAGTGGTGTCGCTCCAACGTGGCGGCGCTGTGTTGCCCGCCGTAGAGGTGTTTAGTCCTCATTTTTGCGAGAAGGAGTGGCGATGCCGTTGCTTGCCGATGAAAGGAGTGGGGGAGGGAGCTGAGGGCTCGTCTCGCCTCTCTGCGCGTCACGCACGCGCGCACATCTAGCTTTCTCTCTTCTCCTCGGTGTGCGTTTCGTGTGTAATTCTGCGTCTTTCAATGGGCTGTGTGCCGCCAATCTTGTCTTGTGTTCTGGCAGTTTGTTGTTCTGCTCTCCCGTGGGTGTACCTCTTGCTTGTTTCGCCTCTCTATCTGCCAGTGGTGTGGAGGCGGTGATGAGTGGAGCCGGTGGAGTTGTTGAGAGAGAGAAAGAGAAACAGGCCGAGCCATTCAGCGGCCGCTGTCGGCCGCCTGTATCATCATCTCCATGCACATCGGGCCTGTGTCCGTTGCGTCATCTCGCTCCTCATGGGCGGAAACAGCAGCAGGGAATCGAGGAAAAAATAAAAGCATGCAATGAGACCGAAAAGAGCGAAAAGGCAACGGTGCTCACTCCAGCTGCTGCCTTTGTGGCCCTAAGTGACAAACATGTTATTGACGAGATGCGTGGCTACGGTGCATGTGCACAGCGTTGTTTTCAGCGCCCATCGTCATGCGCTCCCCTTACCGCCATCCTTCCCAGTCCTCTCCACCTCTTTCCCGTGTCTACTCCCTCCCCCCTTCTATCGCACCTCCCTGTTTGGCAACAAGGCTGCCCGCCTCAGCGCTATCGTAAACATCCCTACTCTCTGTCCACCTACCTGCCGCCCTGCGTGATTCCTCTGCGAGATCTTTCTCTTTCACTTAACCTCGCTGGAACCATGGCAACCATGCTTTGTGCAAGCTGTCAACACAGCTTCCCAGAGGACATGCTGGCTCCGGCGTCCTTCAGCACCCGAGTCGGTCGCTACTTGAGCCGCTCAACATCCCTCTTGTGTGCGACTCGTGGCAAGACCAGCAAGGACGACCACCGCCTCTCACAGCTCGCGCAGCTGCTCCAGCAGCTCTGCGGCGCCGTACAGGAGGAGGCACAGCTGCTTCAAGAGCGCCAGAACGACCTCCCCGTGGCCTCCTTCTCATCTTCAACCGGCCGGACAGGACAGCCGCAGCAGCAGCAACAGCAGCCGAAAAGCCGCGGGGGTGCACCGCATTCCGTGTCCTTTGCGTCCCCTAGCGACCGCTGCCGCGGAACCCCCAGCGCGGAGTTGTGCGGCACATTGGACGGGACGGGGCGGCTGCCTTATGTGGGTATGTCTTCCTCTTCCTTTAGCGTGGCCCCAGTCGCCTCACCGCGTATCATGTTCGAAGGCTCCGTCCCATCGTATCAGCTAAAGCGCATGATCACCGCCTTCGACCTCGTCTCTGCCACGCTATACAACATGCTCGAGAGTCTCGCGGTGCAGTGCAGGGCGAACGTGGCGCTGTTGTGGCTGCGGCCACGTCAAAACCTCTCCTCGTCAGAGCTGGTCGCGCCGTTTGTAGTCGGGCGCGACCTCTCGTCGCTGGTCAACTCGGCCCCCTACTGCACCGTCGAGTTCTCCATTCCTTGCGTGGTATGCCAGACAGGCGTGGCACTGAACTTGAAACCGCAGCCGCATCTCCAGAACACCGCGACCTCGCCCGGGTCGGACTCGCTGCTAACGGAGCTGATGGAGCACACGAACGCCGCGCAGCTGCTGGTGCCGGTGCACGACCGCTACAAGGAGCGGCCTGTCGCGACACGGGCCTCGACAGTGAATGCGCTATCAACAATAGCGGTAGTTCACTTGATCGGGTCGCCAATCAACCCCGTCCCTTTCCACCGGCACAACGAGGAAGCGGTCGCGCAAACGTCGACGCTGCTGTCCTTCATCATTTCCTCCTACTACGAGACGATGATCGCCGAGTGGTCCAACCGCTTTTACGTGCCAACCACGTTGCACGCCACGGGCAAGTACGCAGCCGGGCTCGATCTCCGGGCGGAGGATAAAGTGATAGACGACTTCGCAACAGCGCCGTTGCTGATGCTTCGCACCACCGTGAGCAATCTAAGCGGGCACACAAGCGCGAACGATGCGCGGGATGCCCTGAAGCTCTTGAGCCAAAACGCGCAGCGGCGGTCCGCCCCGCTTCGTCCCATGGCGACTGTGAAGGACCTGTTTCAGCACGCCACCGAGATGGAGACCAACTGGGCGTCGGCAGTGGAGCAAACAACGCGTCTCGAGCATACAGTGGACGCGCTCAAGGAAGACTCGCTCCGTCGCGATATCAGCAACCTGCAAAAGGCACAAGATGCGCAGAAGACTCGTGGCACGTCAGCGGGCACCCACTCCAGGCTCACCGCTGACAAGAAGTGTGCAGCGCAGCCTCCATCGGTAGCCGTCGCGGCACCCGTAGAAGAAAAACGAAACTCGCTGAGCAACGCCGGCATTAACATTCCCCTCACGCCACCGGTGCCCTACGCATCCGAGACGGCCACTATGGCGGCAGCCGCCTTCTCGTCTGCAGCCGAACCAGTGCCTCCAAGCACCGAGGTACTCAAGGCGGATGAGGTGGACTTACTGGAGGCGGTCACGCTACGACGTCTGCGGGAACTGGGCGTAGACACGTCGATGTTTGAGTAGCAGGTCGCGCGTATGCTGCACGTTCTGGTCTCATTTGTTTTTCCTCTTCTCTCTGTGCTGCGTGCGTGTGTCTAGGCTGCGGTGCCGGCTCTCGATGGAGACGGCAGGCTTCCATGCGGTTCCAGCTCTTCCCGTACTGTGTTGGCGGCATGTATAGGACGTATGTAAAACAATCCACCCAGTGTACGCGCGTGCATGCTGCGCATCGGTGTACGCTCCCATCTCACCTGCGCGTGAGCATCATCGTGTGTCCTCTCCTTTCTGTGCAGCTTCCGTGCTGCTCTGGCGGCGTGCGCGCGTGTGTTGCTCTTCCTTGTCTTTCATCTTCTCTCCGCTCATGCGAGGGCCAGTCTGTCGGTGTGTGCGCATGTCGTTGTCTCGCTATGGCATGCATCGTCCTGGGACGCCGGAACGAAAAACGAAAAACACATACAACTTCATTCAACGACGGCATCGTGCCCAGATGGGCCGGCCCACGCCCGCCGACAAAAGTGGCGTTCCTCCGTCGAGCTCGCCACCTCCGGCGTCTGCGCTTCCTTTCATCCTCCTCTCATCTATGCTCTATGCTCTGTGCTCGTGCGCATGCCAGGCTCGTACTCGCTATCCCTGTCGCCTTGCACCTCTCCTCGCTTCGTCGCTTGTGCCGGGGTTGGTTGGTGTGCGTTGCAATCGCGCCTTACTGTGGGATTTGACCGTCGTCCTCGCTGTCTGCGCGGCTGCCTCCTCCTCTGCGTACGGCGCGTTCTTTTTTTTTTGCGTTCTTGTGTGTGTGTGTGTGCGGGGGGGGGGGGTCGATGATTGCCTGGGTTGGCGACCTCTTCAGGGAACATACACACACGCTTGCTCTTCCTCTTCCTCTCTCTCTCTCTCTGCAGCCTTTGCTCTACACGTCTAGCGAGTAAAACCATGCATTCTAACGTGGCCAAGATGCAGCCCGAGACGAGCTACAGCTGCTTGAAGCGCTGTTTCATTGCCATCTTCTCGTTTTGCGCAATCTACACGACGGGCATGATTCAGGAGTGCATCAGGGCGGAGAGGACGAACAACCTGTTCCTCTATCCATCGCTGCTGTTGATCGCTGCCTTCTTCTCCATGTGGGGGTACACGGCGCAGTACAAGATCCCGCAGGACCCGCTGTGGTATCGTCACCACGAGACATACATGCTGGTTGCATCCATATTTATCTGCTTCGGGTTTTGCATGCTGATCGTGGCCATCTACCCCATCTACCGCATGTGGAGCTGCGCGATCGTCCTCCTCTGGGTGGTGCTGATCGGCAACGTGAATGGCGCCGTCACCTACATCATGAGCCACCTGAGCAAGAAGAAGTCCACATAGACCGTCTCGAGGAGTCGAAAGGAAAATTTTAAAAAAAGGTGCAGCAGAGGAATCTCTCTTGTTGTTGTCCCTCCTCCACTGAGCCGGTACCTTGGCATCATCCCAACGTGATCGCACGCCACGGGATGGAGGAAAGTCGGTGAAAGGGAAAATGGGTATGTGTCCGTGTGCCACACACGCGGGCGCTCCTCATCGCACGGTGGCACCTGCAACGCTGGTGCTGCCGTCTCTCTGCGTGCGCAGAGGTTTTCTGCGTTCTTCTGTAGACTTGCCTCGTCCGCCCGCCTCACTTTTGCTTTGGATTGCCCATTCTTCTCCCTCTCTCGTGCTTGCTCCGGGGCCGGCGGCGGCGGAGCTGCTTGCTCGCGTGGAGACGTGGAACCGTTGTTGATTCTCTTTCTGAAGGGCCGTTGCTGCTGATGTTGCTCAAGGCTCTAACTTTCGGAGTGGTGCGCCCTCTCCCCAACGTGTACAGCGCTCCCTCCGTCCTTTTCCACTGTCACCTCCGCACCACCACCAGAACGGGCTACCGATGCGGACAGTGAGGATCCTCCAACAGAAAAAAAAGTGCGTGACGCACATGGCGGCAGGGAGAAGGCGAGGGGAGGGGACGTGCACTCGCAGGCAGCCACACACTCACAGCGATACACGCGTACGTTTGCCGTTTATCTTTTTTTTGCCTTTATTGTCGCTTTTTGACGGGGGACGCCGGCGCTCTTGTCCTTCTCGTGTCGCCACGCCTTCCTCTCCCGTTCTGCACCACCTCCCCTTTTTTTGCCATCCTCCTACCTTATGCGTGGCTCCTCACACGGCCTGGCGCGCACGAACAACGCGTACGCACGCACGCGTGTGCGTGTCTGTGTGGCTTTCTTTGCAAAGGTCGCTTCTTGTCACTTTTTTTTTTGCGTCTCTCATACACGTCGCGTTCATGTCGCTGTCTGCTGTCCTTTCCCCGGTTTTCTTTCTGTTTTTTCTAGTGGTCTCCTCATTCTACCGTAGTGGCTTTTGTTGTCCCGTGCCGATGTGTCCGTCTTCGCGGTTGTGGCTGGATAGTGTGATTGTGGCTGTGGTGGCGAGACACGCACACTTCGACCACCCACAGAAAGGTTAGGAAGTGCAGCGTGGCCTCTAGACGGCAGGGAATGGGCTGCTCGTCAGTGCTTCCACATGCAAGTGCGCGTGTGCGCGGGAGACGAGTTCCTCCCCTCCCCTCCTCCCCTCCCCCCCCCCAGGGCCGTGTGGCGCTTCGCGTGAGAGTGGAGGGTGCATTTTCCAACGTCCTCTCTGAATTTTCCTCTCCCTCTCTTGGCAAGTGTGCAGAG
The DNA here is from genome assembly GCA_003992445.1 of Leishmania aethiopica. NCBI lineage: Eukaryota > Euglenozoa > Kinetoplastea > Trypanosomatida > Trypanosomatidae > Leishmania > Leishmania aethiopica. Next base: position 153,683 of record RZOE01000112.1, read on the forward strand.
CAAGGTGGCGTACTCGTTCTTTTCGCATACTTGTACACGTATCTCCGTGTACAACGACAGGCACGAACCTGCGTGAGGGAGAGGTAGTGACCCCATGACGCGATCGGCGACACGACAACCAACGAACACGAATCATCTCGCTCTCTCACCTTTACTACAAGATCACGATATCGGCAATCGGTCCATCGAACGTAACGCCTTCTGACGACGTTCTCCATCGCTTGCGCTTTCGACGGATCGTTTCATGTGAGACGCGGCTCACATGTACGCGCGAGGCGACTTCACCACGAAGACCCTGAATGATGAGACCCGTGGGTTGTTGCGCTGCACAGCTTTTCGCGATGCCAACCGTCTCCTCCTCCGCATGTTCCTCTCCTTTTTTTTTTTGCCTTCTTCCGATGCGAAAACTCAACGCGCGCTCGGCTGGCGGGGCACCCATTGTGCCTCTTCCACATACGCACACACGCGCGCGTGCGCGCACTCCACGGAACGCTGCCCTTTACGGCGACAGCTCCATTTCGCACAGCTGACACGCACAGACGGAGAGACGCGATGAGGACGCTGCAGAGCCCTTTGCGTGGCCGCGGCGGCCACTACCGCGGCCGTGGTCGTGGTGGCGGCCGCGGCGATAGCCGCTTTGCCGCCCGCTTCACTGACCCCCGCTTCAAGGCGTCTGCCCAGGCCAGCCGCCATCCACACCGCCGCGCACGAGATGCGGTGGAGAGGGCGGCACAGAGCGATCCGCGCTTTGCGAAGCACTTCCGCCCAGCCGAAAGGGAGGATGACGTGGAGTCGAGTGACGCGGTATCGACGGTTTCCGGCGACGTGAGCGAGCACACGTCATCGGCCTCAAGCAGCAGCCATAGCAGGACCATCGGCGAGGAAGGGGACGACTGCATGTCGCTTCCGCCGGAGGAGGAGGCAGCTCTGGACGACGAGGTGGTTGCCTGGGTGCCCGACGAGGTTGAGTTTATCGCAGCCCGTCGCCGCGTCGCCATCGTGAACTGTGACTGGGATCACGTGCGTGCCGTCGACCTCTACGCCATTCTTTTCCACGCCCTCCCACTTGGTGGTCAACTGCTCGACGTGAGCGTTTACAGAAGTGAGTTTGGCAAGCGCATGCTTGAGCACGAGAGGATGCATGGCCCCGACCTGTGGGTGCACGACGGCGATGCGGACGTCGCTGCTGATGGAGAGGGTGGCGCCGAGGAGGGCAGCGGTGGCGCGATGCCAGAGATGGTGGAGCTACCAGAGGACGTCTCTGAAGACGCCGTCAGCGAATCCCGCAGCGACGGGTGGGCAGACGATGACCCGAGAATGATGACGGAGCAGGGCGAAGACGGGGAGTGGTTCTCGGATGGCAAGTACCGGCGGTACGAGATGGACCGCATGAAGTACTACTACGCCGTGGCCACCTTCGACTCCGCCGACACCGCCGCCATGGTGTACAACGAGCTCGACGGAATGGACATCGAGGCGAGCGGTGTCGTGCTGGACCTCCGCTACGTCGATGACGAGGAAGTGTTCGAGAGCCCGGTAAGCCGCGCGGATCGAATCCCGGCAAACTTCAAACCACTAGCGTCCTTCAAGATGAGTGCCCTAAGCCAGAGCAAGTTCCGCATTTCATGGGACCAAGACGACGTGTTCCGTCATCAGTCCCTGCAGGACTCCTTCACCGGCACCACGGAGGAGGATGACCTAGCCGCCTACCTCGCCCCGGCAGACTCGGATAACGAGATGGATAGCAACCCACTCGACCAGGAGAAGAAGGCCCGCGAGAAGCGCAACATCCGCCGCAGGTACGCCGCCCTGTTGGAGGAGGTGGGCGGCATCCCCGAGGAACTGGAGGGCGATCGCAAAGGCGATGGGCTCGGCGACCACGCCGATCTCGGCAGCAACGGTCTCGGTGACTTCAGCAACAGCGACGTGGACGACCTCGACGACAGCAGCGACGACGACTCCATTAACCGCTTCAGCGACGTTGAGGTGGACGGCCACGACGCCGACGAGGGAGGAGATGAAGAGGACGACGACGAGGGGTCCGTGGTGGGAGACATGGAGGCGACGTTGGACATGGACGCCGACACGAAAGCTGCCAGCCTGCAGCGTGACGCGCGACTGAGGCAGAAGATGAAGGCGGCTGACCTCGCGAAGCAGGCAGAGCTCAAGTACAAGCTGCGCCGAAAGGAGATGAAGAAGTCCAAAAAGGATATGCTGCGCCAGGAGCGGGAGGCGGGGAAGGCGTACCAGGCTGCGCACGAGGCCGAGGATCGGCAGAAGCTGAGAGAGTTGATGGGCACGGACGACGGCGCAGCGCGGGTGAGCGGCAAAGAGCGGCGCAAGGCGCATGCGAAACAGGTGAAGGAGCGGCTTGCAGAGGAGCGTGCTGCCAAGAAGAAGATGCGCGCCGCCAACCAGCTTGGCGTCACGCAGCAGGTGCAGCACACTCGGCGCGAGCAGGAGGCTGCGAAGGCAGTGGGCCAGATCGACGATCGCTTCAAGTCGAGGCTGCTCTCCGACCCGCGCTTTCATTTGGAGGTCTCGCAGAAGGACAAGCGCGTCGCCGACGACGTGGCTCAGCTTGCGTCGACAGTCGCGAAGGCGCGTCAAGGCAAGCGCGGGCGTTCTGACGGTGACGGAAAGCACACCACGGCAGGCAACTCAGTAGACGACACCGTCGATTTCTTCTTGGCAAAGAAGAAGAAGGCCCTCAAGTAGCTTGACTGCGGCACGTGTGTGTCGCCGTGGACCTCTCCCTCCTTTCTGCTAACAAGTTGGGGTGTTGTCGGGCACATGATGCACCCCTTTCTCTTTTCGTTTCCCCCTTTTACGTAACCATCGAATAAGTAACGGTGTAGCACGTCTGACGAGCAAAGAAACAAGGTTGTGAGTGGGGTGGAGCGCCTCCGCGTGGGGCGTGATGTGTGCTGGTATTCGCACGACGGAAGCTTAGCCGCCTCTGACGTGATCGATATAACGACAGCGGGACACAAATGTGTGGTGACTCCCCGCCCCCAGCTCACCCTCTTCCCGACCCCTTCATGGAGGATGTCCGCACACGTGCCGTGGCGGTGGCGGTGGAGGCGACTGAAGCTCCTGCCACGCGCACAAGCCGGAGAGCTCTCACCACCGATTGCGCACCAGCAACCCAGTACCACGGGCTTGACCCTCACCAAAGAACCCGTGGTTTTGTGAGCCCCGCCGTCAGCCGTCACCTCCCCGTCGCACCCAAGGACATGGGCGGCGGTGCAAGCACAGCCACAAACATGCCAAGAGTGTCCACCCCTCCCCTTCACCTCCCTTCCACACACACACACACACACACAAGCACACAGACTCTTCCACCCTACAACGCCAAACAAAAAGAGCTCTTCACCACATCATCGTGTTAGTGTTCGCTCTGGCGGCTGCCCTTCCCTTCCTTTTGTGTCCGTGCGTGCACTTGTGTGTGCGCGGGGGGGGCTGGTCGGTGCCGCCATCTCGCTTATTCACTGTCTCTCTTCTCTCATGTCATGTCTGAGGCACCGGCCTCGTTCTCCTGGGCGACGGTGGACGCCGCGCTCACGCGCGGCGATGCAAGTGGCGCTGCTGCGACCGCGCTAGAGGGCTTGCGTGCGGCTACTTTCAACGGCCGCGAGCAGTTCTTCTCTCAGTTGTCCTCAGCGCTGCTAAGCCGCGCGCGTGCGCCGGAGACCGCTAGCTGTGTTGCAGAGGCGTGCGAGGCACTCTGGGGGATGCCGGAGTTCCGCTCGAACTCGTCATCCGGTTCCAGCTTGACAGGCGAAGCGCTTCTGCTCGCGGTCGCTTTGGCGACGGCGTACACCACTGCCGACAAGCTCGAAAGGGCTATCGCATTCGATGCGGAGTTGCTGCAGTCCTCCGCGTTTTTCACGTACGATGGCCTTACCCCGTGGGACCGCCTGGCCTGCGTGGCGCGCGTCTTGAGGGCATCGCGAGTCACGGCGGACCCGCGCCACGCGGACTCGGCCGTGCAGAAAGGAATGTCCCTCTATCACGGCATCGCCGTTCGAGCGGGTCTCGAAAGCGGTGACGAGGAGACGCAACGGCATCGCCACGCCGTCGTGTGCGCCTACCTGCTAGAGCTTGGTTTGTACCGTCAAGAGCGTCGCGATTACCTGCGCGCCTTCCAGTCCTTTTTTGCCCTGCACGAAAACAGCGACGATGCGGCGGCGCTCCAGCGCGCTGCCCTGTGCGCCTTGTGTGTTCGCGCGGGGGAGGCGCATCGACAGGCAGCACTGTACGGTGTCACGCAGCGCGGGAGCGCCGCCCTTCTCACACTGCCGCTGTACAATTACGCGCAGATCGCGTACAACGGTCAACTTTTCAGCGCTGCTGACGTGGAGGGCGTGCTGGCAGCGGCCGGGTCGTACGTGCCGCAACCGATTCTTCGCGACGCCCTGCGCGAGCACAACATCATCGTTCTCGCCAAGACGTTCGAGTGTGTGCACTGGCGCTCCCTCTGCTTGCACATGGATGACAAACACATCACGGAGGGCGAGCTGTACAACCTTCTCGTGTCTATGGTGCGGTCACAGCGGGTCTGCGCCGCGATTCACCACGACACCGGCTTCATCGAGTTTACCAGCGCTGCTGGGGCGCACGCGCAAATCACCGACACCGACGCATTCAAGCGCATTGCAGCGGCCGCGGCGGCGATCGGTAAGGCGTGTCCTGAACTGCTGCTAGTTTGAGGTAAAGGGGGAGAGCTTGAGTGAGAAGTGTACGTGTCTCGCGGCGTCGGTAGGTCCCGTCCCTATGGCTCGTGGCTCTCTCCCGGACTCGCTCATCTCCCCGGCATTTGTCTCGTGATGATCGTCAGATCCGCTTGCTCGCGCTTGCCACAAACAACAACAAAAGAGGGTCGTACCACAGTCGTTGCACGATGCGAGGGAGACACTTCCCTGCGTCGGCGAGAAGTCGCTTCACGCCGCGTGTGAGCTGTGGCCCCCAACACTAGGTGGGAGCTCCGCCTTACTCGGTTTGCGCGCGGGGGTGAAACGGAGGGGGGCGTGCGACGGAATTCGCACCTTCTCTCCGCTATCTCCATCACCCGCGTCGCTTTCCCGCACAGACACACATACGCTGACACCTACCCACCTCTACCTCTCTTGCTGTTTTTTCTGTGGCCGTTGCTTGTGATAACCGCCCTGACCGTCTACCTCACCACCACCTACCTGTCTCCCTCACCTTCATCTCCCTTCCTCTTGCTCGCGCGCGCACTCTACGCCAGTGCGTTCCTGGTCGACATCTCTCTTGTGAGTCTGGTGCATACGCAAGTGAGCGTGTGTGCCGTAAGAAGGGCACGACGGAATTATATATATATCATCTTTGTTTTTTTTTATTTTTCTGCGTGTACCTGTACGTGTGTGCTCTCCTTTCTGAGCCTTTTTTTCTGTGCCCCACTGCTGGCGCAGAAAGCACTCATCATCCTTGTTTCGTTTCGTTCTCCTGTCACTGTCTTCCGCACGGATCGTTGCATTCGTGTTGCGGCACGTCGCGACCCCTCCCCCCCCCCCCACACACACACGCATACTTTTGGGTTACACAAGCACCCCGAGAGGCACGCTGGCGCTCTCTCGGCGCGGCATAGATCACCGGCTGCCCACCTCCTGTGTTGAGCGCGCTTCGACTCCAGCCTTGTTCCTAATTTTTTTGTCGCTCTAGCTGTCTTGCACCCCCCCCCACACACACACACACACCACCACCACCTCCCCATCGCGCTCGGCTGCCTCTGCTTTTCTTTTGCTGGCCGTGCACGCGTCTTTCATGCGTGCACACTCCCTCACTTCCTTGCCTCTCTTCGTGCTGGTGTTGCCGCTGCTGCTGCTCCCAAGAGAACACTCTTGGAACGCGACATGTGTTTCATCCTCATAGCGTGACGTGGGTTTTTTTTTTGCATGTTTGTGTGTGTGTGTGTCTCGCTTTCACGCTACACTCTCAACCCCCCCCCCCCACACACACACACAAAAAAAAATCCTTTTTTCATCCCTCAGCTGCCTCATCAATGGAAAACCGAGGCAAGAACGAGTGGGGGCTTCTGGTCGTCTTGGCCATTGGTGCCTTTGCGTACTACCTCTCTACCTTGAAGCCGTCAACAGATCCGGAGAAGCGTCGGAAGGAAGTCCTGCGCCGGCTCCACGATGGTGCCTCCCCACGCATGCTGCTGAAAGGGGGGTTCAGCCCGGCAGAGCTTCTCAATGCCGGTGTGCCGCGGGAGGCTCTGCGCTCCGTCTACCCGGTGTCCTCGTCCATGTTGCCGTCGCAAACCCCGCGAAAGGAGGCGCGCGGCCGCTCACCCAGCACGCCAGGTTTTTCGTATGCGTACGAACCTCTGATGTTGGCGACAGACACGATGCAGGACGTCTCGGAGGCGCTCAATGACGATCTGCGCAGCCGCAGCATGAGCACCAGCGTCAGCGACGTCCGTGAGGTCACACACGGCCACACGGCTCGCTCAACAACCGTGCTGTCGACCCGTTCATACTGGCAGAACGCGGAAAACCTCCCAAATAGCTCTCGGCGCTCCTCTGCTCGACTCGCGGCCCATATGCGGCTGCCACCGGCGCAACACGAGTTTTACGACTGCAACTCGATGGAGCGAAGCAGTGCCACTCGTACCCCTGTCGGTACGATCCGGGTGCGAGTGGCGGCCCTCTCCGCGGCAATCACATGCGGCTACTCGGGCGAATCCGCCGTCTACCACCACCCGCTCGAGGTGGTCCGCTTCCTGCATGAGGATGGCTCCCGACTAAGTATCATGGCGGAGGACTGCAGTGCCCTTAAGAGCGACGAGGCGCTGACAACCGAGGTGTATGTCAAGCGTTCGCTGGCGCGGGCACGTGCCGCGGCTGATGGCGCTAAGACCTACTTCAAGGTGAAGCTCCACACCGCGGCCCGCAAGATCGCAACAACGGTGATGGAGTCGTACCTGAACATCTACGCGGGGCCCTCGCCGGTGATCCTCGCCGGCTTCTACCTTGTCAAGGACAACACAGCCTACACAATTCAGCTGCAGACCCACACGGACGCCTACGAAGAGCGGCTGGCGGATCTGCTCTACGCAGCGCAGAGCGCGCGACTGCAGGGTGCGGAGAAGACGGCGGGCAGCTGGTCTCGTGGTGGACGGGGGCGGAACGAGTACCACGTTGAAGCGGAAGGCGTCGACAGAGTGTACGTCGTGGAGACCCCCGTCGACGTCGTGGTGAGGGGGCCGACGGCTCCCCACGCCGCGCGGAGTGAGCTCATTTTGACGCCGTGCAGCAGCGGCGGTGTCACCGGGGCACCGTGGAACGCTACCATAGCCGTTTGCCCGAACGCGACGCGCGAGCACGCGGAAAACGGAGAGAGGCGGCATAATGTAATCCCGCTGCTACACGACGCGCACGTGTCGATTGAGCTCATAGTGTACATGGCTGACAGTGCAGTGGCAGGCACGACATCATCACCGCCGCCGCTGCCGCCTCCACTCGCGGCCGTTATGGCACGTGAGGCCACCACCGCAGACAGACAGCTTTCCAGCAGTGTGTACCGATCCGCTGAGTTGACAATGCCCCTCCCACCACCTGAGCACTTCCACACTGTCGTATGCGAGCACCCCTATGAGTCCTCCATGACGCTCTTCATCACCTCCGTGACTTCCGCGGAGCTGTTCGAGATGGAGCTACGTCGTCTGAGCCACATGAACGAGGACTCGCTGGAGCAGCTGTTCTCCTACGTGGAGACGCTTTTCCTCACCCCTGCCCGTCCGCGACGCTCGATGAACGCCGTAGGCCAAGCCTGCTTCTCCGTCGAGGGAATCGCCGTGTCGCCGGCGAAGACAACGCTGTCGGTGTACGGGGTGCAGCTGAGAGAGGAATGCTGGCTCATTTTTCGATGGCTGTGCGCCGCCAGTGCCGCGGAGTTGCCCGAACTGGAACAGTACCGTAGAGAGCTCGTCAAGCGCATTGTATGTCGAAGTGGCTGAAAGAAGGACCGCACATTGACTTTCGCAAGACTGGCGAGGGCTCGGCCTTTATCCTCTCGTGCCGCCGCCCTTTCCTCCACGTTCCCTCTGCTGAAGGCACCGGCTGCGTGTAGTGTTGTTTGGGTTGCTGTTGTTGTGATTGGAACTGAAGCCGCGCTGTCGGTGAAGGTGAGAAACATGGCTGCTGTATGTGTGTATGTGTGTGCTGCTTGTGCGCCTCTCTCCTTCCTCATCCCCGTTCGGGTGGCCCACACAGAGCAAAGACAGAAACACAAAAAATAGTAGTCCGTGTTCGCTGGGTATGTGAGTGAGTCTCTTCTCCGCAGCCCAATGCTTCACACGGCCGCATGGGAGACTTCCTTCACGAGGGTCCGAATGGGTTCACGCAGGGCTCGCCACGTTCATGTACCGTTTGCGCTCTTTTATAATATCTGCTCCCTCGCTCGCACTCTCCGTGTGAGCATGCGCCACGCGCTCCGACACCGTCGCCGCCGCCCTTCTTCCCCTGCTCATCGCGTAGCCGCGAGGGCAGCGTCGTGCTCGGCATTGTATGTATGTCAGCTTTGCATGCGTACTTTTCCATTTTGCTTCTCCTTGCCACCACATCGACAGACCTTCGCTTTCAACCCATCCTCACAGACTTTTTCTTCGTCTCTTCCTGTGAGCGTTCCCCGCGGTCACGGGGCACAGGAGAACTCCTCGATGCGGCTGGTATATCTGTGAGTATTTGCATGCGTGCGTGCGTGACCGTGGGTGCACTGATCGAGGTTCTTGTGCTTGCTGGCACGTCACCACACACACAGATACACATATATACGAAAGTCTGGAACTCATTTATATCGGCGGACGCCCGCCGTTGGGGAGCACTTGAGCCGCTCCTGCAGCCGTTCGTAGTTGGGGAATATATGTCTGTGTTCGCCCATTTACATCGATGTCCCTCTCTCTGTCACTATCAGCCCTACGGAGCGCTCATCATCATTGTCATCACCACCACACACGATGGTGGATGCGAATCGGTTCCTTGCTACATGGATCGATCCCAGGGTGCACGGGTTAGGTATAGGAGCTAATCGAGCGGCGCCGCACGTGGCTCCGCCCCATTCAGGCGGGTGCTCCACAGGGGCAGCCGGTGTGTAGCGTCCCCTCGGAGGAGAACGGGCTTTCACGTATGACACGCTTGTACAGTGCAGCCCAGCTGGCCCTGGCACCCATCCGTTGCGCACTCGCGGAACCCTTCCGCGAATGGAGAGCTGAGACAGTGAGTCCGCATCATCTCGACAAGGAGACGCTGCAGCTCCACTTCGCAGGCATGCCGTCACGGCTGAAGAATGTTCAAACCAGTCCTCATGGCTCTGGAGCCAATGAAGCAGGCATCACTCGAGATGGGGGATGTGCGCGGTGGGATCGTACGGCGCCGTAGGCCACAATGAACACCATCGACGACCAGGCTGCCCAGTTCTAAATTTTGGGGAGGGGGAAAGAGGTGTGGAGCCAAGTGGGCACCGGCAAACGGTGGGCCGGGGGGGGGGGTGTCCTCTGCCATGTGGTACACGAACGGCCATCGGCAGGCCGTGCTGGATCAGCGACTTGCGCGGCTGGGTGGCTGGATGCTGATGGTTCCAGCAGTGGTCTTTGGCACGCAGTGGGAGCTGCAGAGGCGCGACGCACAGATGGCGAAAGCGGCGGCCGCAGCCGCGGCACTGAGTGGCCAGACAGATATGCAGCAGCGGCAGCCCGACAGCTCTCAAAGGGGCATGCGGGCATGACCTCGAGAGCGCACGCACATTTTCGATCGGCAGCGCGCACGATTGGCAACCGGGAGCAAGCTCAAAACGCAACGCGGGAGGGGGGAGTGTGACGGGCCTGGAAGGTCGCCTCGTCGTGCATTTCCAGACACTCGACAAGAGCCAGGTAGCGGTTGACGGCCGTGCTGCAGGCCATCGAACCCGAGCTGACAGCTCTCACTCACATATTCGCCGAAACGGGAGAGCGCAACCGCGAGGAGATGTTCGAAGGACAGGCGTCCTTCTCCGGAGACCTGAAGCGGCGAGAAGGCGAGTGATCGGGGAGACAGAGATGGCGGAGCCATTGCGCTCGGCTTTCAGAGTGCTGGGGCAGAGGCCTCTTGGCGGGGCGACTGCGGCTTATCCTGTGGCCCCGCAGCCTCGATACTGCGCTGCAGAACGCAGGGTATTTGCCCCGCATGTCGCTACCGGCGGCTCCATGGCAGAGCGTGACGACGGATTGGGGGGAAGAGACGCGTAGTTTGGCGTGCTTGCTCTTCCAGGTACAGCTGCCGCGCAACACCTCCACGCTCGATTTCGATTCCGAGACGAGGCCCATCTCGTGCCACGAGATGCGGGTGCTGAGAATGGGGCTGCGCGTTAATCCCGAGATCATGCAGGCACACGCACGCGCACATACTCGTCGCCACCCTTGGAGGCGGTCCCCGCCTACACGTGGGTGTAGAGGCGGCCTCTTCACAGACAACAGTAGTCGCACAGATCGGCAACCTGCCCATCGCAGGGAGGGGGAGAGGCAGCGGTGCGCGACCACCTCCAGCTGGTGTTGCGGCGAGCGGTGCGACCGTCGGCCACGCTGCCGACAGGAGGAGACGGTGTGCTGACAAGCATACTTCTGTGGGGGCACCCTTGAGCGACGAACTCGATGAAGCCCCGCCAAGTCTCTGCGGCACAGCGAGAGGCGTTCTTCGGGAAAGCTGCGGTTCGCTGCGCACGCTCTGGCGATTCCAGCTTATCGGGTGTCGGTGGCTGTTGAAAGCGGCCCGAGGGGGGTCACGGCAAGGCTGAACCGAGGTCGCATCGCCCTCGAGCATCAAGTACAGCTGCAGTCCATCGGCGTTGCATCCACTGGAAGACAACGACTGGTTTTCGCGCGCGATCGCCAGCTGCCCACGCCAGGTTGCGGTTACGCAGCCGACGAGGCAGACATTTAACGCTCACACCGATTCGTCCTCCGTTGGATGGGGTGACTAGTCCATCCAGCGGGGTAGAAGCTGGCCAGTAGTGGTTGGTGGTGGATGGCAGACGCGGCTGAAGCACGTGCAGCCACCCAAGGGTTTGGCTCTCTTTGAGACGCAATCCCTCTCAGATCCTGCGTACACCCTTTCGTGGGCAACACGTCCGCGCTTTCCGGGTGGCGTAAGGGACACGAACGTAGCTTCGCCATCGACCATGAGCGGCGCCATCGCGCTGAAAGCGATGACCTCCTTCAGAGTGTGAGCTTCCGACACGCCCCCTTGCGGTACAGCCTAGCAGATGCTCCGAGTCCGACGTTGTGGCGGGCGTACGAGTTGTTTTTTCGAACTCATATATTTGCCCATCCTTTTCTTCGCCGGCACTCCACGTGTGGATACGGCCGAACAGAACTTGCACACGCACACACGCGCGAGCACAGGGCTTTGGCATTCTCTATTCCTTGCCACCGGGTGTTCCATACACGCAGACATGGACGTGTCTATGTGTACACCGACATGGGGTACTGCATGCGATGCTCCCAGCCACTGCGGACACAATTCTTTTTTTTTCTCGTCGTTCGTTCCTTTTCCTGGTTTAGCTTCCCTTTTGTCGACGCTTTTTCCTGATCGAGCGAACTCTTCTCCGCCTCACCCCGGGTGGGCCTCCTCCAATGGCCTGAAACTGGCGACGCGGCTTGTTGTTTGGCCAATAACCTACTAGCGACTCGAGGAACTGGAGGGAAAAGGGGTCGGACCAGGCGAAACCGAGCAAGCTGAAGAAGGTGTGAGGGACGACTTCTTACACACACACACACATGTCGTACGTGGCCCCATGCACGGGCCAAGCAGGCACACATATCATGTGTAGATGTGCCGCTTCTAATCCGTGGGCAGAAATGAACGTGTCGTTCGCGTGACGCTTCCGCCCTCGCATTCACCCGCGTCGATTCCGACTTCTCAGGACAGAGGTGGTCAAGGACTTTTCCAGGGTGGCTTCGACGCATACCATCGCATCGCGCGCTTGTGGCACCTGGGGTAGAAAGTCAATATCATCTCTCATGCCCTGCTTCTCTCCTTCAACACCTCCCTCCCCTCGGACGCTGCAGCACCTGCGCTTTTCTGGCGCGTGGCTTATATAACTCATATTCACCTTGCCCTATCGCGCATTGAAGAGGCTACGCAAGTATTGTAGATTTATTGCTAATCCCCTTCCCCACGGCAAGACTATGGCGGCACTCCCGCAGCCCTACGAGACGCGCCTGGTGGCCGTGTCTGCCTCTAGCGTCAACCAGCAGCGCATCAACTACGGCAGTCGCGTGCTTTTGCCGTCAAGCGTGCTGGATGACCTTTGCCGCATCACCATGGTGTATCCCCTCCAGTTTGAGATCATCACTCCTGCTAAGAAGCGCGTCTACGCGGCTGTTCTCGAGTTCAACGCGCAGGCAGGGTCTGTGGTGCTACCGGACTGGATGTTCCAGCACTTGGGCCTCTGCGGCACGATGGTGGTGAAGGTGCAGAGCTGCAGTCTTCCACCAGGCTCCCTCGTGAAGCTGCGACCGCATCAGAGGGCTCTTGTAATGTTCGAGAACCCGCGGCACCTGCTGGAACTACGCCTCGCCCAGTATCCCGTGCTCACCAAGGGCACCACAATCGTGATCAGCTACGTGGATCGTGAGTTCCAGCTCGACTTGGTGGAGATTATTGACATGAAGCAGGAGTTCGTCAATGGAATCCTAACGGTACGCGCAGACGGTGCACCAGTTGAACTGAAAGTAGACTTTGAACGACCACTTGACATGCCACCGTCTCCTCCAGAGACACCAATTTCTGCGGTTGCATCGCCGACTGGAGCCAATGTTATCGGCGCAAGCAGCCCTACTGGTGTGCAGTTTCAACCCTTTAACTTTCGGCCGCCCAGTCTCACGGACGGCCCCAAAGTGGCTGCAGGGGCGCCACCGCTGAAGCACCTGCCAGGGCAATCTTCCTCCTCGTCCTCCGGACCAAAAGGCAGCAACTCTGCCGCCGAGCCAGAGCAGCCTACCTTTGCCGGTGCGGGCCGAACCCTAAGTGGGGTCCTCCCGTCTGAGAATCAGACGAACGAAGCTTCAGCAAGTGCCCCTGCCGCGCCGCTGGCTGCGCGCCCCTCTGCGGAGGAGCTCCGTGCCATTCGACTGAAGGCCCTCGGTGGAGGGGGACGCTCATGAGGCCCTCCTATCCATGTGTATGTGTGTGCATGTGTAAGTTTGTCTCTGTGTGTGTAGGTGTGTGTTGCCAGACCCCCTACCCCCCTCTCTCCCACCACATAACGCACCACACCTTTTCTACCGTCTTCAGAAGCAAGAACAAAGAATGCCGTAGAAAACTACACTTGTTGGTCAGTAGATTCATCCATTACACAGCTGCCTGTTCCGCGGTTTGCCGCGCTGCGTGCGCACCCGCGTGTGGAAGTGCGTTTTTCAAGCACCCTCATGTTTGCTCGGACCCCCACACTACTGCCCACTCAACGATTATCTCCGTCCCACCGGAACCCCTCAAATCGACCATTCCTGTCACTCTTTCTCTCCCTCCCCTGCACTTCGCTTTCTTGGGCTGCACCTCCGTATGCGCAACACCCTCCGTGCACGCATCCACACACTATCAGTTGCGCCAGATCATCCTCCTGTCTTTTTTCTTTGTACGCCGCCTGTGCCTGTTTTCACGATCAACTCTACCGGCGCGTACGACTCGCTCTCTCTCTCATAGACTGAAATCCCAGTTTTCATCTCCCAAACCACCTCAGCGGTACAGTGTCTTTGAAATCACAAGCACACAACGCTAATTCGTCTCTTCCTCTTTTTCGGCACCCACGTCTCGCCGACATCTCGTCCCCTTTTCTCCCGCTCCTCTCACCTCCCTGAGTGCGTACCCGAGAGCGGCAAGGAGAGAAAGGAACACAGATACGGCACCATGGCCTCGAAGCTCATCCGTGTGCTGGCGGCCGCCCTGCTGGTTGCAGCGGCCGTGTCGGTCGACGCGCGCCTCGTGGTGCGCATGGTGCAGGTGGTACACCGCCACGGTGCGCGCAGTGCACTCATCAACGACAACAAGACGGAGATTTGCGGCACCCTGTACCCGTGCGGGGAGCTGACCGGCGAGGGTGTCGCGATGGTCCGTGCTATCGGCGAGTTTGCCCGCAGCCGCTACAACGACCTCTCATTGGTGGAGAGCCCTCTCTTCCCGTCGACGCAGTACAACTCCTCTCTCGTGTACACCCGCTCCACCCACACCCAGCGCACCATCCAGAGCGCGACCGCCTTTCTGCGCGGCCTCTTCCAGGACGACTACTTCTACCCGGTCGTGTACTCGGGCAACAGAACGACCGACATGCTGCTCAGCACCGACGCGGTGCCGTCCGTGGTGGGCCGCAGCTGGCTCGACAACCAGGCGCTGTACGCCGCCCTCAACCCGGTGATAGATGAGCACCTCAGCTGGGACGCCATCCAGAGCGCCGCCAAGGACGCATGGATCGAGGGCCTGTGCACGGACTTCGACGCCCGCACCAGCTGCGTCCTCGACATGTATGACGTGGCCGCCGCCTTCGAGGCTGCCGGGCGTCTTGACAACGCCACCGATCTGAAGGCGGTGTATCCGGGCCTTACGGAGGTGAACGCCGCCTGGTTCAAGTATGTCTTCAGCTGGAACCACACGAGCAAGCTCGATCTCACGCAGGGTTCCGCCTCGCAGAACCTTGCGCAGACAATGCTGGCCAACATCAACGCCCACCGCCTCTCTCCGTCGTACAACATGTTCCATTACAGCGCTCACGACACAACGGTGACTCCCTTGGCTGTCACGTTCGGTGACCAGGGCAACACGACGATGCACCCGCCCTTCGCGGTTACCATCTTCATGGAGCTGCTCCAGGACACCGCGGATGCCGGTGGCTGGTACGTGCGCCTCATCCGCGGCAACCCCGTGAAGGTAGCCAGCGGCACCTACGTCTTCCAGCAGACCGGCATCGAGGTGCACTGCATCGACGCAACCGGAAACAGGTACCGCGTATCCACCGGCATCTGCCCGCTGGATGACTTCCGCCGCATGGTCAACTACTCGCGCCCCGCCGTGGCTGACGGTCACTGCGCCATGACGCCTGCTCAGTACAGCAACATGGGCTGCCCGCGCACCATCGCCGACAACAAGCCGGTGCCGTCGCGCTGCTGGTTCTACCGCTACGCTTGCCCTAGCAAGGCATGCCCGGGCTCCTACATCCTCTCCGCGGCCGACCGCCAGTGCTACCCCGGGACCGACAATCAGAACTCCAGCAGCAGCGACACTGCCACCACGAGCAGCAGCGACGTTGCCACCACGAGCAGCAGCGACATTGCCACCACGAGCAGCAGCGACGTTGCCACCACGAACAGCAGCGAGGGCACCGCCACGAGCAGCAGCGACATCGCCACCACGAGCAGCAGCGACGTTGCCACCACGAACAGCAGCGAGGGCACCGCCACGAGCAGCAGCGACGTTGCCACCACGAGCAGCAGCGAGAGCACCGCCACGAGCAGCAGCGAGAGCACCGCCACGAGCAGCAGCGAGAGCACCGCCACGAGCAGCAGCGAGAGCACCGCCACGAGCAGCAGCGACATCGCCACGAGCAGCAGCGAGGGCACCGCCACGAGCAGCAGCGACATCGCCACCACGAGCAGCAGCGAGAGCACCGCCACGAGCAGCAGCGACATTGCCACGAGCAGCAGCGACGTTGCCACCACGAGCAGCAGCGAGAGCACCGCCACGAGCAGCAGCGAGGGCACCGCCACGAGCAGCAGCGAGGGCACCGCCACGAGCAGCAGCGAGAGCACCGCCACGAGCAGCAGCGAGAGCACCGCCACGAGCAGCAGCGAGAGCACCGCCACGAGCAGCAGCGAGAGCACCGCCACGAGCAGCAGCGAGAGCACCGCCACGAGCAGCAGCGAGAGCACCGCCACGAGCAGCAGCGACATCGACACCACGAGCAGCAGCGACATCGCCACCACGAGCAGCAGCGAGAGCACCACCACGAGCAGCAGCGAGAGCACCACCACGAGCAGCAGCGAGAGCACCGCCACGAGCAGCAGCGAGAGCACCGCCACGAGCAGCAGCGAGAGCACCGCCACGAGCAGCAGCGAGAGCACCGCCACGAGCAGCAGCGAGAGCACCGCCACGAGCAGCAGCGAGGACACCGCCACGAGCAGCAGCGAGAGCACCGCCACGAGCAGCAGCGAGAGCACCGCCACGAGCAGCAGCGAGAGCACCGCCACGAGCAGCAGCGAGAGCACCGCCACGAGCAGCAGCGAGAGCACCGCCACGAGCAGCAGCGAGAGCACCGCCACGAGCAGCAGCGAGAGCACCGCCACGAGCAGCAGCGAGAGCACCGCCACGAGCAGCAGCGAGAGCACCGCCACGAGCAGCAGCGAGAGCACCGCCACGAGCAGCAGCGAGGACACCGCCACGAGCAGCAGCGAGAGCACCGCCACGAGCAGCAGCGAGGACACCGCCACGAGCAGCAGCGAGAGCACCGCCACGAGCAGCAGCGACATCGACACCACGAGCAGCGAGGGCACAAGTTCATCGGATGTCTCTTCCTTCAAAAAGCCGGCGAACTGGATGCCGCGCGTTTTCTCGCCGGAAAAGGGCCGCCACATTGCCGCGGACATCCTCCGCGGCGTGACGAACGGTGTTACGGTCGGCGCAGTCGTCCGAAAGCACGATGAGTACGGCAGGCACCGTTAACAGTAGTATAATGGCATGTACCTCTTCTGTGCGTGTTTGAATGGAGAGGAACTTTCTGTGCAGTTTGCATTGCTTCCAGAAAGTATCATAGAAGTTCGTTCCGCCCCGTCGTCTTTTCATCTTGATCTCTGTTCTCTCATAATGCCTTCGTGTGCTCTGTGTGTGTGCGTGTCGCTGTAAAGCCGACGACGCCATCTTTCTTACCTTCTGGATCACTTTTTTCGTTATTATTATTGCTTCCTTCTCCGCGCGTCTCTCCGCAGTAGATGTACAAAAAAATGGATCAATAAATTAATATCCATATGTATGATTTTCTCTCTGCGCCCACAGACACACACGCACACACATACGTGCATACACTTCCCTAGCGCAGAGGAGATGCGCTACCAAAGCCAGTCATGCATGTTTCTGTGGACCGTAAATATATGTATATCTGTATATGTATAAAACAAAAAGAAAAACAGAAAAATAAAAAAACATTTTCTTTTTTTTTCTCGTTTTTTTCTGTTTAGCTTTTTTTCTTATGTGTGTGTTTTGTGTATGGAGGCGAGGAACGAAAAGAGTACAACAGAATCGAGAACGCCACTTAAAATGGATGTGCATGTTCGCCAAGGCTCTGTATATGTTCTGTTGTTTGCATATGTCGTGTGTGCGGCAGGGCGTGGGGTTGTGTCATGTCCACACGCCTACTCCCGTCGATGCACATCGTGATGCCCTTCCTCTCCGTTCTTTTTTTTTTTTTTCGTAATTGTGGTGCTGTGTTATTGTAGTCGCAGCTTTTACATGCGCACATGAATGTATACGATTTGGGAGTGTGCGTATGTCTTTTCGTTTTGCGTGCAGAATTTCTGCACGCCATTTTATGTTTTTCAGCTTTGGTCATCTCTGCGGGGCACCGAGTTCGTCGTCTTCATAGTTGTGCATCTGATGGTGTGGTCGCTGTGATGGTGATCTCATTGTTCTAGTCCTTTGTTTTACTTGTGCACCCCGTCACCAGTGCCTCTCGTTTCCGTCTGTCTTCGGCCCTTGCGAAGTGGAGCGCAAGGGCGAATCCGGCAGGCTTGCCGACTTGGCAATGCCAGAGGAGCCGCCGCCAACTGCATGCATCACGGACCTGGTCGCCGGTCTCAGACGCCACGCCGACATGCCGCGAAACCCCGCTACACGATGCGGCACGCGACGACAAGTGCTCCTTGGCGGCAGCCGTCCCACACCAGAACAGCAAGGATGGCGAGCTTACACAAAGACAGAAGGTGACCCTCGCCCAGTCCCGCAGAGGCACCTCTCCGCACCTGGGATTCCTGCAATGGCAGGTGGCCGGCGGTGGCAGCATGGTGTGCAGACAGTCTGCTGCCCGCTACGCCGCTAGAACTGTAGCACCTCCGCCCCCCCTCCCACACCCCACTCCTCAGGTGCCGTTTGCCATGAGGGCGTCCGACCAGGCGTTGCGCCGGGTGTGCTACGCGCGATTTGCCCACAGCTCGAGGCTCAGAGCACGCCTCATTTCACGCCATGGTCTTGCACGCAGCGACCAGAGTACGCACATCTCGCCCGCACCGCATGTGGCCCCTCCGTCGGGTGTCCATCGCTGCACCCCTATGCCCCTCTTGAGGCTGACACGCTATGGGCCCTTTGTGCGCCGGCGCACGTCTCTGCGCGGGCCCCTTCCGCTTGGCACACCCACGCCTGTCAGAGGCGTGTGGACTCAGGAGAGGGTGGAATGCCCCTGCCGCCACAGACTCATGGCGGCGTCCCACCTGTCGTGGCGCATGCGGGGGCCAGCCATGCAGGCACGCCCCCCCCCCCCACCACCTCCTCGGCGGCATCCACAGACGTGGGGGATGAAGACAGCGAGCCCGCCACACAGCACCGCTGTCCTGCAACGAACCCCGAGGTCCACTGGCGCGGGCACTGTGCGCACGCGCATGCGAAGCACCGCTGGCATGTGGTGTGCCGCATCTGACCGAGGCACGCGGTCGTCAGGAGAGCGCGAGTGATGAGCGAGAAACGCGCGAAGACATCCACACCGAGGAACACCACGGTGCACGTGCGCGCACTGTGCGGCGCCTCCTTCATCCGACCAGGTGGGCTGATGAGGCGCACATGCCGGCCGCATCACGAGAGCACCCTCGAGCTGCACCATCGAGTCCTGCAGACGCCGGGGTGGAGAGCGGCCGCACCACATTGCGGGATGCCGCGGCTCGAGGCCCCTCAGGGCGAGGCATGGCATACAGGCAGGGTGTGCAGGGTCTCTCAGAGGGAGCCTGGCCTGAGGCTGGCCAAACCTCCTACTTTACCCGACCCTCCGATGAAGAGAAAAAACGCCTTCAGCTGTGGTTCGGTGCACGCTTTCCTTTTGACTCTTTAATGGAGGTGCACCGGTGTTGAGTTGTACGGTAGTGCTCGTGTGCCAAGCAATCTCTTTTTTTTTCCGCCTATTAGTGAGACCACGCGCTTCTTCGTGCATTCGTCGCCTCCTCGAAGGTTTCGTTTCTAAAAGTTTTTTTTTCCGTTTCTACTGGTGTACCCCGATGGGCCGCTTCTCGCTCTGGTTGTGTAATATATATATATATACACATGTCTATGTGTATGTAATCATATATATGCGCGCGTCGTGTCGGGTGGTCTGTCGATGAAGTAGATTGCACAGAAGGGAACAGGTAGAGGAGGAGGCTATAGTGCACCGCACAGTACCACCCCATCGGCGGGCATCATTTCACGAGAAACATCCGTGGAAGCAAACAAAAAAAGAAGCAACTCTTTGAAGACCCAGTTGAAGCGGTTCAAATTGATCTTCAGCTCCTGTCGCTGTTTCTTCTGATGCGCCACGCTCCCCCACCGGCCCTCCTCGTTACGCCCTACCTCGTCCTCTCCCTAGGCCTCCACACATACGACTTCACTTCGAATTCGATAAGAGGCGAAAAAAAAACAAGAGGAGCTAACAGAGGTGCACCCGCGCCCTTCCTGCTCTCGCCGCATCCGCCCGTCAGCTTACTTTAAGACCCTTTTGTTTTCGTATGTGTGGAAGCGTCAGGTCCCAGAGGGCCAGAAGACACGAGAGAGGTGGCCGGTGACTGTGGAGCAAACTGAATCATTGACAAGTATGTTTATTTCTTTTTTTTTCACTGTTCGGCTCTCCATCCCTCACACGCGCGCACGAGTCAAACTCCGGGACAGTGAATGAGGTGTACAACAGTGTGCACAAAGGTGTGATCGGCTCTGACGGCGGCTGCGGTGGTCGGCAGCAGTGAAACGCGTGTGTGACACCCACAAAGGAGACCAATGAAACCATACACATCGCGTCAAGAGCGGAGCGATAAACCTCATTCCAAACCGAAGTGAAACCTCTGCAGTGTCGCGTTGTAGGGTTGCGGCAACTGCAGTTGCGGGGAGGACGCCCGTTCGCGTCCTCCGCCTGCTGCGCTCCGAACTGATCCTTTTTCTTGTTTTAATTTTCATTTTTGTTTTCGGCATCTCTCGCTCGCTCACTCTTTGTTTTCCGTCTGCCCTTTGACAGTGAACTGTTTTCTCTGTTGTGTTCCTCTTTCTGTCGAGGTTGCTCTTGGCCGATCCTATCTGTCGTTTACACACGCCCGGCGCTGTCACTGCCTCGTCTCTCCTCCCGTCCTCTCCTCTCCTTTCGCCTTTCCAAAACCCCGTCGCCGCCGTCAAGTGCATTGTCTATCAATGATCTCACATCTGTGGGCGCGCCTTGGCTCGAGCAGCTCCAGATGATGAACATGGCCAACGTCACGCAGCCTGCAGGGGAGCGGTTGAAGGCAGAAGTGAAGGAGAGCGAGGGGGAAAAGTAAAAAGGGCAAAGAGAAACAGCGGCGTTGATTTGGTTCCCAACGGCCTCACACGCTGTAGTCTTGCAGGACGCACTTTCCAACATACCTGCTGGCATCCTCCTACAATTCCAAGGGCACCTCGTTCTCTTCCTTGTTTACTGTGTCAGGTCCCGCCCTACCGCCCTCTCTCTCAAAATTTTCCTGTTGTTTGTCGGGTCCACTTCCCCCGCCCCTCTGCCCAGAATGGCTTGGCACCGTCGAAGCGGTCCCCTGCGATGGCGCTGACGGAGCTGCTCAAGACAAGGGGCACGGCGCGCAACTCTCTCTCCTCTGCTCTTCCTCTCGACGCCTGCTCCACTGCCTTTTTCTGTTCACTGGCGTGTCGCGTGCAGCGATCGGGAATGGCACGGATTACGCAAAAGAGGAGGGGACGCTAAAAAGAAAAATGCGCAAGACAGAAAGAGGGAAGGGCCGAAGGTCGAGGACTGGGCACGACTGCAGATCGATGGAAAGAGAAGAGCGAGTAAAGTAGACAGTCGCAACAGCATTGGGCGAAGGGAATGGGGCGAGGCGTGGGGAGGTCGCCAAAGGAAGAGAAAGATAGCAAAAAGAAAAAAAAAGAAATCGGTCAAATCCAACGAAACAGATAACATTGCGCGTCTCCCTTTATTCTTTTCTTCTTTCTATGTTCCTAGTCCCGTTGGCGTTGCTGCTGCTCTCTTCTTGCTCGTGCGCATGTCTTGGACGATGATGTTGGCGTTGTTGGCGCTCTCCATCAAAGGGAAGCAGAAAGGGCAAGAAGAAAACCCACACCCACACCAAACGGAAACAACGTGGTTCTGTGCTGTCGCTGCGACGCGTTTTTCTTATTATGGTAATATCCTCCCGCTCGCTCCTCCCACTTGTGGGTGAGTGTGTCTCTGCATCTGACTCTCCGCTCAGCAGAAGATCTCTACTGGACCCCTCTCACTTCTCATCACCCTTACGAGGCCACCCATTCCTCGCCCTTTTTTCGTTCCTGGTTCTTCATTCGCACTGGCGTCGTCGAGATACCCGACTATTCGGTGCACAGCATCTTCGTTCATTGTTGACATCATCTCCTTTCGCGGTCCCTTCGTCCCCTCCCTTCACCCGCCTATCCAGCACCCCACTTTTTCGTCTGTCTCTCCCATCTTACCGCTCATGCTCTTCGTGGTCGCCGCGCTGAAGGACAGGGTTGCAGCGTCTCTGGGCGTGTGCTCGCTCACTACGTTTGCTTGAATTGTCGCCTACCACGAGCAATAATGCACACAAAACGTCGGGGAGTAAGGGGGGAGGAGAGGACACAGTGCGCCAGCACCTTGCGCAAGCACTCGCACGCGGGTGGGTGGGTGGGGTGTGGGGGGTGGGGGGCAGAAAGGAAAAGAACGAAAACAAGACATTGGGGCACCAACACCAACTTGCGGCTAAGGAAAGGGGTGATAGGAAAGAGAAAAAAAGTTAGGAGCTTTATTTGGGGCCACGATGGCAACCGAAAACTAAAGCAGACACAACAAGTCGATCGGGTAAAAGCAACGGCTGCAGAGACGTAGATGGAGCCCGCACGCTTCGGGGTCGTGCTGAGGCCAGCGCTCCTACACAGGAGACATCTATTTCTTTCAGTCTCTCTCTCTGTCTCCCGTACGAAACGTGCGAGGCGCGACGCTCCCATGGGCATCACTGTAGGTGCGATGCTGACAACGATCTCGGAGAAGAGCATTGGACGAGAGAATGCACAACGAACACATGACTTCCTGTGTGTATGGCCACTATCATCTCAATTTTCTGCTCCCCATCTGCATCCCCTTTTTTGCTTCTCACATCAATGCTTCTCGATCTCGATCCCTTGTTCTATTGTTCCATGTGTACGTCAGTGGCCATCTTTTACAGAGGTGCTAGCTGATAAACACAACGGGAAGGCGAGAACAGTGCGTCCCGTGTGTAGCACTTAACCTCCCCACCATCACAACCACCACCCCCGCGACGGTGTGTGTGTGTGTGTGCGCGCTCATTGCGCGTTTTCATTTCTGATTATTTCTCCCTTCTTCAGCCTCCCTCGTGTGGGTACGCAGAGAAGCCACCGCGCGCGCACACATGAACGTAGATGGTTGAGCACACAGAGACACACGTTCAAACTCGCGCCCCCGTACCCGCACATCCCTATACGCTATAGAGCAGGAATAGAAGTCTGAGAATTTGGTATCCCCTTGCTCACCTTTTCTTTGGCGGGAACCCTCTCGCCATCGCCATCATGACCTCCTATGGCATCGACGGTGAGGTTGAGCAACGCTACCGCATTCTCCGCCACATCGGCAGCGGCGCCTACGGAGTCGTCTGGTGTGCCCTCGACCGCCGCACGGGCAAGTGCGTTGCCCTCAAAAAGGTCTACGACGCCTTTGGCAACGTTCAAGATGCGCAGCGCACCTATCGGGAAGTGATGCTGTTGCAGCGACTGCGGCACAACCCCTTCATCGTCGGCATCCTCGACGTGATTCGTGCGGCCAACGACATTGACCTGTACCTCGTTTTTGAGTTGGTAGAGACCGATCTCACAGCCGTTATCCGTAAAAACCTTCTACAGCGCGACCACAAGCGCTTCCTCACCTATCAGTTACTTCGCACAGTGGCGCAGCTCCACGCACAGAACATCATTCACCGGGATTTGAAGCCGGCCAACGTATTTGTGAGCAGCGACTGCTCCATCAAGCTCGGGGACTTTGGTCTGGCTCGCACGTTTCGCAGCGGCTTCGACAACGAGCAGGAGTTTCTCGACCTGACCGACTACATCGCAACTCGGTGGTACCGGTCGCCGGAGATTTTGGTCAAGTCGCGCGCGTACTCCACAGCGATGGACATGTGGGCCATCGGGTGTGTGATTGGGGAAATGCTGCTGGGCCACCCACTCTTCGAGGGCCGCAACACGCTGGATCAACTCCGCTTGATCGTCGAGGCTATCGGCGTGCCGAGCGACGCAGATGTGCGCAGCCTTCACTCGCCCGAGCTCGAGACTCTCATCAACTCCCTTCCGACCCCGCTGATCTTCTCTCCACTTGTGGGGAACAAGAACCTGAAGGATAGCGAGGCGACAGACTTGATGATGAAGCTCATCGTTTTCAATCCAAAGAGGCGGCTTTCCGCGGTGGAGGCGCTGCAGCACCCCTACGTCGCCCCGTTTGTGCAGCCTGGTGAGCTGGAGAAGATCCAAGGCCTCCACCCACTCGTGCTGCCCCTCGTGGATGAGAAGATCTACACCAAGGAAGAGTACAAGGCGAATCTGTACGACGAGATCGGCATGCGCTACCGCCATCACATAACAGACGTTTATTAGCGACAGACTGAAGTTGTCGGCGAGGTGCGCAGCTAACCATGTCGGGGACGCTCCAGCCGCCCTGCAGGGCGCAGCCCCGACACGACGCTCCGTTTCCACTTCGAAAAAAAGAAGGGCCACGCGCTTGTTGTCTCTCTTCCTCCCAACCACCACCACCACCACCACCACCACCACCACCACCCACCATGCATCCCTCTCGTTCTCTCTGCCTGCACATGTGAAGAGAGGGGCTACTTCTCGCAACACCGTCACAGCATCCACATGCGGCGGCCGTTGTTGAGTTGCCGTTACCGTTTTCTTGTTTTGCCCTGTAGAGCTTGTATTTGTTTCTAGTGAGCTTTTGTGTGTGTGTGTGTGTCTAATCCGTGTGAGCCGTCCTTTGCCTTCGCCCGTTCCTCCGTCTCTCCCTATCCTCGTCGTGTTGTGTTGCACCCGTGTGTGGTCGTAATTGATGAAGACGCCCCTGCTCCACCCCTCCCCCTGCACCTCATCGGCGTGGCACGGGAAGGAGAGCCGAAAGGAATGCGGAGACTGCGTCTGTTTGTGCGCGGGCACGTGTGCTTTGCGCGTGCCGGTGCCGGGGCCGTTGTCGTGCTGCAGACGCGGCCCCGGCGTAGTAACGCACGAGCACATATATGCACACGATTCGTGTGCCTCGTTGATTGGCGCAATGCCCTCCGCTCTTTTCGAGGGAGGGGATTGATGTCGGCACGATTTGTGTGCGTGTGTGCGCCTGTCCTTCTGTTTGGACGTCTTTGCTCCTCAAATGCTTCTCTTCTGTTCATCTATTTATTTTTCCGTGTTTGAAACTGACGTCTGCTGTGCGGCGGCGCACGCTAGTACTCGTACGCCTACGCCTCCCCTCCTCCCCTCCCTCTCTCCCCTTTTCTCTTCTGCACACAAGCACAGGGTGAGGGTGTGTATGTACTTGTGTGCATGTGTATCGATGCTGGCGTGGGGGTGCCGTCCGAAGTGTGCCTAATTTTTTTCGCAAAATAGAACAGCAAGAGAAAACATTCTCTGGAGTGTGCCTCGATGCCAGCGCACCTGTCGTAGCTTGGCCGGCTGTCCCGTACTTCTGACCACTGTGTTGCCAGGCTATGGGCTGTGCTGCATTGATACCACGAGTAGTACACGTTGGCCCTGAAGTGGATGTCACGTGCTCTAAGTGACGCTTGCCCGCTATTGCATCCCCGCACTCTTACCCCCCTCCCGCTTCCTTCCGACAGTCACTCAAACTCACTGATCCTCCCTCCCTTACACGTACAAGCCGCACCCGCTTCCGGACACAGCTCAGATTTCATTGAAAACGGTGCTGAATGGTGCTTATCGATATGTGTTGTGGTCTCCACGTGAGCTCGTATTCGTGCGCATGTGCCTTTCCGGAGGGTGCTGGACCTCTTGACTGTGCAGCCAGCTACGGATATCTGCATCATTGGCGGGGAAAGGTCCGATAACACGCACGCACGCCCCGCCCTTACACGAACGCATACACATCCACGCGCCTCCGTGAAGCGGCACTCATACATAGATCAATTCAGCATTCACAGAACACGAAGCGGGCTGAGGCCTTGTCCCCATCACGTGCCTTTTGTTTGACAGAGACGATGAGTTCCGCGCTGCAACCCTCGCCGCCTGCGCTGCAGCGGTCGGGATTCGGCGTGAGCGGCACAACATCCGGCGATAGTATCCACAACAGTCAGCTGGAGACGTTTCTGCGAAAGCGGCTCGAGAACTGGGATAAAGAGGCCGCCGAAGTCATCATGGTGTGGGGCCAATTGGGTGGCATGTGCTCATCTGAGTATCAGTCGCAGCTACGCAAGGCGCGAACGACGTTGAGCGAGACGAAGAAAAAGGAGAAGCGGTGCGGCACGTCGGGGCTGCAGGCGCGCGATGATTCGCATACAGATGGCCATCAGAGCCATCGCGATCGCCTTGCCGCTGAATACTGGGCTCGTACGCAGGTAAAGCTGAATGCCGCTCAACAGCCGCGTGACCGGCAGCTTCGGCGCCAGCAGCGGCTGCAAGCGAACGGGCAGGCCACTGTCGGCCTCTCCTCTGCGTCTCAGCTCACGCCACCGGTGTTCTCTGGGCAAGTGCCTACCTTGAGAGCCGCGTCGACCTCCGTTTCGCCGCAGCTAACGGCTGCGCGGGGCCAGCACGTGCCTCTCACACCAGCACCTCCCACTAGTCCTCCTTGCAGCTCCAGACGCGCCAGCGGAGGCGGCGTCGCTCAGCGTGGGGCACCACGCGTGCGCAAGGTGAAGCAAGAGGCAGGGAACAGCGAAGAAAGCCAGAAGCACAAGGAGCTCACTCTGCCTCTGAATGAGCGTAGCAACTTCACTCTCTCGGGTGCCGGCAGTGACGGCAGCAGCAGTCTGATCCTCTCGACAACAGACGAACAGCAAGTCAGTGCGACAGCGTCGACCCCTACCGCGGCGACGTCGCAGCCGAGCAGCTCTGTCTCCGGCACCCTCATTGTGCGGCGGCTGCTGAGTGTGCACGGCCAACCCTCCGTCTCTTCCCCAGTCGCGTTCCAACACACAGTTCAACGTAGCCATTCAATGACAAGCAGCCCACGGTCAGTCGCTCCACCTCCGTCGCAGCCGACGCACCAAACTTTTCAGCGCAGGTCTTCGACTAACTCCGACGCGACGCGAGAGGACCGTGCCGATGACAACGGAAACGCGCCGTCATCTGTTTCTACGGTCGACCCGTCGCTGCTGTTTCACTCACGCGCGGTGACGGCCATCTTTACCTACAGCTCGCGCTCGCGTGAGAAGACGTCTGGGCTGCGCCGACGACGCAGCACTCAAGAGCGACGCTTCGACAGCTCCGCGCACTCGGAGCGACCTCGCGGTGAACCAGATGCGGACGCGCAGGAGAGCGCCGCAAACGCTCGGTCGCAGACCATCTCCCTCATCAAAAACGATTCACACGCAGATGATCTTTCTTCCGTCTCCTCGGCAGCGTCGTACCTGAATCGAGGTGTTCTCGAACAGTAGTGAGTTGCGAACCGCCTCCACCCCCTTCATCGGTGTTTCTCGTTTCCCTCACGACTCCACCCAGTCCTCCTTGTTCCATCGATGGCGTGTTTTGAGGGGTGCCGTTGCTGTGTTTCGATGATCTGCTGAAGTTTATCATGAAAGTAACAGGCAGACTTTGGCGGAAGTGCCGGAAATAAGTGCGTCTGCACCCTGTACACGGTGTCGAAACCTGTTCCCTAACGGACGGCGCTGCCGATGCGCCACCGTCGTCACCAGCAGCACGACCAGCGTGGACTCTGTGTCGCGACGCCCTTTCGCTGCCTAGCACACACCCGACTCGCTGTTTGCACCTGCCACCGCCTCCTTCAACCCGCGGCTTGACCTTGGCGCACACGCCGGCGCTCCTCCTCTGTCCTCACGGGCGGTCCCTCTACCCCTCTTGACACGACATCCGCAGCCCAACGCTCCATTCCGCCACCCCCGCGAAAAAAAAAAAACGATGCAAAGGTGGGGGGGGGGGGGGGGCTGCCTTTCTTTTATTTTTCCATTGCCTTTTCACACCATCCGGATTGCGTTCCCGTCGTCTTCTCGACCGTCGATGCTGTTCGGCACACTGGCGAATACAAATCCCCCGCACTTTCGGCACGTTCAGAGTCATCACGCCGTGCATCGGGGCGCGACTACGTCTATGACTGTTTGCCCTTTTTTCCCCACGTTTCTACCTCACTCTCTCTCCTGCTCATACGTTTTCTCGGCTGACATCGGAAGCGTGTGCGCTCGCGGTTTTGTTTCTCCTCCGCGGCATTCACAACTCGTGTCCAACCCTCCCTGAGCGCGTACCCGAGAGCGGCAAGGAGAGAAAGGAACACAGATACGGCACCATGGCCTCGAAGCTCATCCGTGTGCTGGCGGCCGCCCTGCTGGTTGCAGCGGCCGTGTCGGTCGACGCGCGCCTCGTGGTGCGCATGGTGCAGGTGGTACACCGCCACGGTGTGCGCAGTGCACTCATCAACGACAACAAGACGGAGATTTGCGGCACCCTGTACCCGTGCAGGGAGCTGACCGGCGAGGGTGTCGCGATGGTCCGTGCTATCGGCGAGTTTGCCCGCAGCCGCTACAACGACCTCTCATTGGTGGAGAGCCCTCTCTTCCCGTCGACGCAGTACAACTCCTCTCTCGTGTACACCCGCTCCACCCACACCCAGCGCACCATCCAGAGCGCGACCGCCTTTCTGCGCGGCCTCTTCCAGGACGACTACTTCTACCCGGTCGTGTGCTCGGGCAACAGAACGACCGACATGCTGCTCAGCACCGACGCGGTGCCGTCCGTGGTGGGCCGCAGCTGGCTCGACAACCAGGCGCTGTACGCCGCCCTCAACCCGGTGATAGATGAGCACCTCAGCTGGGTCGCCATCCAGAGCGCCGCCAAGGACGCATGGATGGAGGGCCTGTGCACGGACTTCGACGCCCGCACCAGCTGCGTCCTCGACATGTATGATGTGGCCGCCGCCTTCGAGGCTGCCGGGCGTCTTGACAACGCCACCGATCTGAAGGCGGTGTATCCGGGCCTTACGGAGGTGAACGCCGCCTGGTTCAAGTATGTCTTCAGCTGGAACCACACGAGCAAGCTCGATCTCACGCAGGGTTCCGCCTCGCAGAACCTTGCGCAGACAATGCTGGCCAACATCAACGCCCACCGCCTCTCTTCGTTGTACAAAGATTGATAGCTACCTGTTGGTCTGCAGTTGGCGTTATTTTTCATACATTGCCGTCTCTTTCGTTTTCCATATCGAAGACGCCAGCGAAGACGCGATGGCGCCCCTCATTCATCTCGCGTGCCTTAACCGTTTCTTTTCGTTTTTTTTTTCCGTAGTCGCGATGTCCTGCAGATGAACCTGTGAAACGGCCAGCGATTTCTCCTTTGGTTTCTCCTTGCCCGAAGACAAGGCATTTATACTTCAACGTTGTGCAGTATGCTCGTGACACCCCCACACGTGTGGCCATGAGGTCTGCACCGCGCAGTCTCTAATCCTGCACGGGACGTTCTCGTCTCTTCATTATATTTTCCCGTAGGTTTCTTGTTTATTCTCGTGGACTGTGTCGCTTCGCATGTTCCTCGGAATCGCGTTCCAGTCGACGTGTCGCCCTGCCGCCTCCCTATTCCCGGTTCTGTGAGGAAGCAAGCATCCTGAAAAAGCAGGTCGCCCAGTGGTTTTGAGTAAATGGTACTGTCTGCACGGACTGCGCAGCTTTGACCCTCACCAGCATGTGTAGGCGCGCTTGCAACCGTGCAGGAATGTGTCACGGTCCGTCTTGTGAGCAGCGTGATGTCTGCGTGTGCTCTCTCCCGCACCAGAAGATGCGGAAGTTGTGCTCGACCAGTGTCCCAGCGGTGTTGCTCCCGGCGCCGCTAGGCGGGCAAGGTCTGGTCCTGGCCGAGAAGTCTGCTTAACATATAAACGAGACCCGCAAGCGTAGCGAAGACGCAGCCAAACATGCCCCCTCCCCTATCTCTGCCAGAACGGTATCACCCCTGGTGGCGAAGGGGGGTCCAGCACCTACGACCTAGGGAGGTCAGAGCGATGTATTGCTGCTGATGTCGGCGGTCAGGTCTTGGGCAGTTTTGCGTTTGAGCCACCTGCGACAGCGTGAGCACGCTTGTGCTCATCCATATGATGGGCAGAGTGTCAGCGTGTCTGGAGCACATCCCACTCAGCACCCTCACACGGCCCACACTGGTGTGGGGAGCCTGAGCCACCCTAGAGAGAGGGACGCACCAGATGGCGACCTGCAAAGCGGGTGGGCGGGTAGAGCTTGAGGCAGGGTTCAGTGGAGCTCATGCTCCTCGGCCAGACGGACCCGTTGAAAGAAAAGGAAACACCTCTACCTCTCTCCATGCAGCGGCGTCATTGCGACCTGACGCTGTGAGGAGTAACCACATCTTGTGCACTGATTCTTCTTTCTGTGGCTCTGCTTTTTCAATAACAGAGCACCTTTGAGAGGTGCTGGCTGCGCGAACAGTTTGGGTCCAGCAGCCGGTAGCTCTGCCTCACGCGTCTCTTAGCCCGTCCCCCTCCTCCTCCTCCCCCTCACATGCCACGAGAGCGTCACCATCTTTCAGTGCACCGCTGCTGCCCCTTCTACCTCCTCCTTGTATCGTTTTCCTCTCTCTTGTTTTGTACTGTGGGGTGGGACGGGCGTGCTTCTGCCTGCCCTCCTTCATCGTTTTCAGACCCCTTTCGGCAAGCGAGGACGCACTCGCGTACAGTGATGGGTCAAGGGCTGAGTGGTGGGGCAGTGCTGGGCACGGCGCTCTCCATGGCCGCCGCCCCTGCCCGAACGTCTCTGGCAAATCACGCCTTGATCATCGCCGCCTGTGCTGGCATCGGTTTGGCCCTCGACTTCAGCAGCGACTGCCTTGCGAAAGAGGGGAAGATCATGATCCACCGCGACGTGGTGCTGAATGCGCACGATGTCCTGCGACATGTGTACACCTTCTACGCCCCATGCGACTCCAACGCGATGGCGAAGCTGTTCCGTCAGAAACACGAGTGGCTTGTGCTCGAGTCGCACGGGCGCAAGTTCTATACCGTGCAGAAGTGCCCAGGCACCGGGGACGTCGTGATGGACATGCGCTTCTCGCTACGCGCTGCGAACGACGTGGGACTCGTGGCGGCCGGACGTCCCACACAGACGGGCGAGATTCAGCAACATCGTGCGGACATGGAATTCGACATCCCGAGCGAGGTGCAGGTGGCGTACATGATTGCGTGGCTCCGCAAGGAGGACCCTCGCTGGGCCTTTTCAACCGAGAACAGTCGCCAATTCACCACGCGCGCCCGCTACGCTTTGAACGACTTCTGAAGCGGCTGCGAAGGGGAAACACAAGGACGCTTGCATTTCAGTGAGGCGAGTGCACGCATGCACGACGTGCTCGCAATGCTCACTCTTACGGCTAACGCGGTGCCCGTGCCGCGTGGAGCCAGCGAAACAGTAGCGATGACTTTGAGGCACACAAGTTTAGTGGAGACCACGAGATGAAGCGAAGGTATGCGTCACGCGCGCGTAGCATGATTCGCGTCTCACCTCGTTCTCCAAATGGCTCTTCATGCACTGCAAGCGCAGGCTCCGTAGCGTTCCCCACGTTCTCTACTGCGCGTCGCGTTTGTACTTCCTCCCTCCGTCTGATTTGCTCCGCCTTCCTCTTGCACTGTGTCTCTCCTATTTTGGCCCAACACGGGCACGTCCTTCAACGGGGGTGCCTCGTCTGTCCTCCATGTTCCATCCTCCCACCGTTCGCCCTCTGGCTCCTCCACCGCACCGGGAAGAAGTTGAGGCGGGCAAAGCAGCGTCGCATTGCAACACGCGTAGAAGATGAATCGCGAGCAGATTGCCCGCCGCATTGACCTCGTCGGTCCCTCCACCGGCGCCATCGTCGGCGTCGCCACGTGGTGTGCCCTCCACGGTGCCGAGGCGGATGCCATTCTGAACTACGTGGCGGAGAAGATGAAGCACAAAGATACAACTGACGCGCAGCGGGCCTCACTGGTGTATGTGATTCACGAACTGCTGCTGAGTTGCGCTACCCGCGGTGTCTCAGAGAACGCGAAGCGCTCCATCCTCAAGGCCGTGAGTCTCACCCTGCCAAGCGCGGTGAAGGACACGCTGCGGCAGAGAGCAAGCGATCACACGGCTTTCCTGATCGCCTTGCAGAAAGCAACGGAGTGGTGGGGTATGCTGAACCTGTTCCCGGCGGCCTGGCTGACAAAGCTGCAGTGCACCGTTCAGGATCGGCAAGAGAGCGCCGGCCACCGCACTACCGTCCCCTCTGCCTTGATGCAGGTTGCCAACCTCCTGCAGCGCTACCAGCATGCCAAGGAGCAGTGGGTGCAGAACAGGAACATCAAAGCAGAAGAGGGTCGTACTGGCAGCGGGGTTGCGAGTGGCCAAGACACCGCAGCGCCGCTGGCAGGCGGGGGTGCAGGCGCTAGCAGTGCCGTTGTGGACGATGCGGCAAGGCGATGCCTCATTGCCTTGAGGAAAGCCGTGGAGAGTCGCTTTGAGAGAAACGCGGCATTTCTCGCGTGGTGCGAAGCAGAGCGTGCAGAGCTTGAGGGTCGCGCCACCACCTCAAGCGCAGGCAGTGGTGTAGTGAAGATGGCGCACGGCACCTCGCCTCATGTGCCGACGCACAGCGGGTCAGGTAGCGGCTATCCAGTGAAGGAGGAAGGCGGCCACGGTGGCGGTCCGTCGGGAGAGCCCAATGACGACGAAGATGTGCTTGGCTCCTTCTTCTCCTGATACATCGATTAGGGGGTCACGCAGGGCGCCTTTTGCGTGTGTGTGTTCGTCTGTTCGTGTGATGACCGGCGTGCTGGCCCCGTGCGAGCAGCGGGAAACAACGTCGTGCCGCGCTCTTCTCTGTTTTTCTTGCATAACAGGCAAAGGCTCTCAGCAGATGACATTCTGGGTCGGTGTGTATTATGTGCATTGGGGTGAGCCTCGATGTACATCGGCGTCGCCCAACCGCTGCCACGCGCAAGGGATATTGCTTCTCCCACTTGGGACTCTACGGCCCCCTCCCTTCCCCTTCCCCACACTCGCGTTACACGCGAACATGCTATCAGGTCTTTCTTCGCTATCGCCTTCCACGTTCTCTGCCTCCACCTTCCCTCCTCTCACCATCCATCAATAACGTAACACTTACACTTGGAGAACGCAATAGAAGGAAGCGGAGCAGATTGCTGCTTGATAGCCAACGCGCATCCACATCTGCACACAAGAATACACAGTGGCATCTTAATTACTCCACTCCCGCCCTACGGCGCGTCCTTGTCGCTCTAGTGGCAGAGGCCACGTGGTGAGGCCGCATCCCTCGCTCGCATTCCCGCTCATCTTTGTTTTTCTTTTCTGCCCCCCCCCCCTCCTCCCCCTGATTAGCTCGTGGAGGTCTCCTCAGTATTGATTAGGCATCGCATTGGGTCTACGAAGACCCTTTCTCCCCTTCCTCCACCCACCCACCCCCGCCCCACAGCTGGTCCGTTCCCTTCTCTTCATTGGCGACAGCTTTTCGGGTGCGCGCGCGTGTGTTGAACCGGACCCGATTCCCTGCTTGAGAGCGGCGCATTTTTCTCCTTTCCGTCTTTCCTCACGCCTCTCCACTCTCCGCGCGGTTCAAATCACAAGCCTTTGCCCTCCTATCGTTATTCTCGCTCTGGCGGCTTGCGTTGTCACCGGCTGATCTTCATCGTCCCCTACTCCACCGTCACCCGCAGGCAGGCACGCAGCTGTTTTGGGCTCGCCGAGGGTCGAAGACGCGGAGCGGGCTGGAAAGACGACAGAGAGAGACCACTAAAAAAAGCGAAACACCGCAACCTCGGTAGCCTGTCTTTGTGTGTGTATG
Source organism: Leishmania aethiopica (assembly GCA_003992445.1). Taxonomy (NCBI): domain Eukaryota; phylum Euglenozoa; class Kinetoplastea; order Trypanosomatida; family Trypanosomatidae; genus Leishmania; species Leishmania aethiopica. The sequence goes on from RZOE01000112.1 coordinate 186,919, forward strand.
TGTGTGTGTGTGTGTCTGCCCTTCTCCTATCGCCAGCAGCCATCCATCGTAGGACAGACACGGAGAAGTCGGGGAACAAAAAGCAGATACGAGAGGTTATAGTCGCTACCACCTGCGGCGGCGGCCGGCGAAACAAAACGACACCATGAGCGGCGAGTACGTCTACGGAAACTACGCGGCCCAGTACGGCCAACCGCAACCCCAGGCGCATGGGGCCAATGCCGGTGCGTACGGTGGTGGTGCCCCGGCAAATGGCTACAGCGGCTATGGTGCCCAAAACGAGACATACCAACAGTATGGCGCTCAGCAAGCATACATGTATGAGCATCAACAGCAACAAGCGGCGCCAGCCCAGCAGCAGCAGTACAATCAGTATTCCAATGGCGGCGAGCAGCGCGCATCCCAAGAAGCATACCACCAGCACCAATACCAGCAGCGGCCACAAGCTCAGGCTCCCTCCTTTGGCCAACCCGCCATGGGCACAGTTGAAGAGAGACCTGCCGAGGCGACGACACGCTGGTCATGGTCGCTTTACTCAATGAACCGCATTGATGGCGCGCGCATGGTGGCCCCGTTGGGGTGTCTGTACTCCCCCCTCGGCAGCCCTTGTACCCAGCTCAACTACGCACCGACGCAATGCACTGTATGCGGGGGGGTGCTGAACCCGTACGCCACTCTCGACCCGCGCAGCCGCATGTGGGGGTGTCCCCTGTGCCACACCAAGAACGCGCTGCCGCCGCAGCATCAGGAAGCAAATCAGTACAACCTGCCGCCAGAGATGCAGCCGTCCTCAACGACAGTAGAATTTGTGGCGCATATGCCTAGCCGTAGCCCGCCCACGTTCGTGCTGGTGATTGACACGTGCCTCGATACGGACGAGGAACTGCAGGGTCTGCGCGACTTCTTGTTGCAGTCTCTGCAGATGATCCCAGAGTACGCAAACGTGGCGATTGTCACATACGGCACGACGGTCAGCGTGCACGAGATCGCTGGCCCTGCCACGTACCCGCGTGCCATGGTGCTGCGTGGCACGCAGGAGATGACGGTAGAGCGGCTAAAGCTGATCTTGCCCAACCCCGGCCGATTCGTGGCACCGCTGCGCAACTGTGCAGCCTACGCGACGCAGCTCATTTCCTCCATGTCCCGCGACCTGTGGCCCGTCATGAAGGGCCATCGGCCACTGCGGTGCACCGGGGCTGCGCTCTCGGTCGCGGCTAGTTTGCTGCAGATCGTATCGCCAAACACGGGCTCCTGCATCCTCACCTTCATGTCCGGCGTGTGTACGTCGGGCCCGGGCATTGTCGTAGACGTGAGTCGCGAAAAGATGATCCGCGTGCACGCCGACATCCGCGACGAGACAGCGGCCGCCACGTACTGGAGCACCTCATGCGCATTCTACGAAAAGCTGATGCACCGCATTGTCGCGCAGGGTCACTCTCTCAACTGCTTCGTCGCCTCCCTGGATCAGTTTGGCCTGGCTGAGATGAAGACCTGCGTGCAATCTTCTGGCGGTGTTGTGCTGAATGCGGAGTCGTGGCTGGAGGAGCCATTTCGCCTTTCCCTACACCAGTTCTTTGCACGCCGCGAGGACGGAACGCTCAAGCTGGGGCTGAACGCGACAATGGACGTCATCACGTCGCCAACGTGGAAGGTGCAGGGCGTCATTGGCCCCTGCGTCGGCACTGGCAAGATGTCCGCGTCCGTGGCGGAGTACGAGATCGGGCTCGGCGGCACCTGTCAGTGGACGACCTGCCAACTTGACTCAACCACCACCTTCGCCATCTACTACGACACGGCCAGCACGCAATCCAACGAGGCGGCCAGGAATCCGCTGCGTTACACCCAAATCGTGACGAGGTACGAGATGGGGCAGGAGACGCACACACGCGTCACGACACTGACGTTGCGGCAGGCGCAGAACCCGCCCATCCAAGACCTTGTCGCCGCCTTCGATCAGGAGACAGCTGCTGTGTTGCTCGCTCGCGAAGCGGTGCACAAAACAGATAGCATGCCGCTCTTTGACGTGCTGCGTTGGCTGGACCGCACAGTGGTGCGTCTTGTCTCCCGTTTTGGCGAGTACACCAAAGACAAGCCTGACTCGCTGCGCCTGCCGAAAGAGTTCGTGTACTTCCCCGCCTTCATGTACCACCTGCGCCGCTCCGGCTACCTGCAAATCTTCAACTCGAGCCCCGACGAGACGGCGTCCCTGCGCCTGCAGCTGCTCAAGTCCAACGTAGAGGACTCCATTGTGCAGATCCAGCCGACCCTGTACAGCTACCGCATGGATGCGGCACCGCAGCCCGTGCCACTCGACAGCACAGCCATCCAGCCCGACAACGTTCTGCTGCTGGACACCTTTTTCGAGGTGCTCATCCACTACGGCGCCAGCATCGCTGCGTGGAAGAAGGCAGGCTATGCAGAGCACGAGGACTACACGCACTTCAAGAAGTTTCTGGAGGTACCGCTGGCCGATGCGCATGTGCTCGTCGGCTCTCGCTACCCCACTCCGCGCCTGATCGACGTGTGCCAAGACGACCCCGATGCGCGTATCTTGTACAACCGCATCAACCCCAGCCGCTCCTACGCATCCACCGACAGTGGGACCTACGGCTCGCACGAAGGCGAGCTCGTGTACACGGACGATGCATCCTTGCAGGTGTTCATGCAGCACCTCAAGAAGCTGGCGGTGGCACAGTAGCACGAAGTCGTCTGGGTAGTGTGCGGGGTGTTGTTCGTGCACTGCCGCGGATCAGCCCCGTGGGCTTTTGTGTAGCTGTATTTTGTTGTTACTGTTTTCTCTCTCTCCGAGTATGTGCGGTAGAAACTGTTGTTGCCGGCGTCCGGCGCGCGTTCGGCCGCTGTGCGGTTGGTGCAGAGTATAACAGGGAGAGGCGTTCATTAGCGGCGTTCCCCCATCACACCCCAACACCCCATCCCACTTCCATCAACCAGTATCGTCTTTTGGGCCTCTGCTTTATCGGTTGCGGAGGTTTCCCTCTGTGTCGCTCTCGCCCTCGATGTGGTGGGGTGATGTGGTCGTGCAGGGAGAAGAGGAGAAGCAAAAGTGCGATACTCAGCTTGCAGTCATGTAGAGGAGAAAAGCAGAGAGGGATACACAGACATATATATGTATATATGTGTGTGTGTGCACTTTCGCGGTGCACGTGTCGACTCTCTCGGTCTCCCTGTCTTCACATCCTCGGTGCTGCGCTGACCTCCTTCTCCTTTTTTTTTTCATTTGCGCTCGCACGGCGCTGCAGGGCGTTGGTGGTCCCCCTCCCACGTCTCGTCCTGCGGGATAGTTGTTGGTGTTGGTTGTTCATTTGTTTGGCTGTTCTGTATTGTTGTTTTTCTACCCACAACCGCCGCTGCCGCCTCCTCCACCTCTCGTCGCCCCCCCCCCCATCGACCTTGCACACCTCCTGGAGGGGCAATGAAACACCTTGGCTGCCCCAGTGGAGAAACAAGGAGGGCGAGACAGTACACAGACCCCGCTGACCTCCAACTCCTTTTCCGCCTCTGTCCGACCTGTGCGTGTGTTACTTTGGCCGCAGCGTCGCTGAAAGGCGCACAAACTGCACATCCCATGACCAGCTACGATGACAACGCCGCTTCTGGCTGACAGGGCATCGTCCTGTACGGCGACGAGCCACAAAGAGACAGCCTGCCCTGCCGTTCACTCTCACCACCTCCTGCCTTCACCGCTCGCCCCCTACCCCTGACCCTCCTCTCTCCGGACCCCTTCCCCCCCCCCCGCCCCTCATCGGTCTCAGTCGCTATCTCGCGCCTGCGCAACTACACACAAACACTTGCCTGCCATGCTGTCGTGTCCGTATCAGTCACGCGCATGATCCACAAGAAGCCTCGCTCTCCGTGCCACTACTTCGACCACAGCACATCCCCACGGTCATCACAGCACTCTGTACATGGATATACACAATGCTAGAGTTTCTTTTGCGGGGCTACCTCGTGTACCTCTCCTTTGTGCAGCCGGTCATCTACGGCGCGCAGCTCTGCCGCTCACCAGACCCCGATGCACTGCAGGCGACAAACGTGACGCTGACGCTCATATTTGCATGGCTTCTGGAGGTAGCTGATGTGCTGCTCCTCACCCCCTTTATCGCGATGCGCTGGCTTTACCTATGCGCCCGCATCGCTCTAGCACTGTACTTTTCGCATCATCGCTTTCTCGGGGCGGTGCAGGTCTACGAAAGGTTCTTTTCGGGCCTCGTCGATACCTACTTCCCCGTGATCGACTCCGTCGTCGTACGTCACGTGCAGACCATTTGCAACTCCGGCCTCACTCAGTACGGCGCACAGGTGTGCATCGGACTGCTGCGAGGCATCGCCACGGCCGCGGGGATTGCCAAGACGTTGATGGAGGTCTCCTCCACCACCACGGTGCGGGTGGCCCCACTGCCCCGCCGCATGTCGCAGGTGCGCGGCGGCGGAGAGGTGGAGGACGCCCGCATCTCTCCCCCGCCGCGTCCACCGACGGCCACCCGCTCCGTCCCACTGGAGCTGCCGTCGCTCTTTTACGACGATAGTGACGAGAGGTGATGGACGGCGCAGCGGGTCGTCGACTAAACGCTTGAGGCGGAGCCTGTTGTGGCATGAAGTACATGGAACCAAGGATGGCAGCGCTGCGCTCTGCTTTCGCACGTCACCGGCCCTGAAACGGCAGTGAACCGTGCCCGCCAGCACTCGGACCCCCCTCTGACTCAATCGCCATGTAGTCCTCCTTCCAATCTGACTCCTTTTTTTTTGCTCTTACTTCGCTACACCATCATCCCTTACACGTGAGTGACTGCTTACTTGCCTTTGCCCTCTCCTCCCTTCATTCCTGTCTCGGCTGCCCTTTCTTTCCTTTCAATAACTGGCACCCTCGGTGACCATAGAGAAAGGAATGCTACTGGCCCACGAGAGGTACGAGCCCGTCTTCTCATCATCCCGAGACGCCTGCTGCCGACCACTCGCCCACTCTGGCGAAGCAGCGGTGTTTTCCCACGCGCTTCTGTGGCTTACTCACCGCTGCTGCCGTTGAAGCGGCACGCGACTCCCTCTCTTCACTTCTATCGACTCACACGGACCGGTGTTTGCTTCTTGTTTCCGCCTCTGCTCTTTACGTTCTTTCATGTGTGCGCGCATGTGTGAACACCACTGCGCGCGCGTCGGAGGCTGCACAGTGTGCACGTTCACTGAGACAGAGCCACAAACGCAAACGTTCACGCCTATCTTGACGCGCCAACCTCTCACTGCGCCTCCCCCTCCTATACACGCGCGCACGGCACGCACACACCAACCCCTTCATCCCTTACCCACTTTGGCATTTTGTACCTCTACTCTGCAGCGTTGTATTTCAGCGGTGCGCCGCGACGGCGTGCGACAGCACACGAATACGCGAAAAATAAAGGGAGCGAGAAAGAGCTACCCCGTCCTGCCGTACATTTCCTTTACGGGATCACAGGCGAATACATTAACGCGCTGCCAAGTGCGCGCACCATACACGCGCATACACAGAGAGACACACAAGCGAGATGTTGAGCAGTCGTGGGGCCATCACGACTAACGTGGCGCTCGCTGAGTGTGCCGCAGGGCAAAACACATCAGATAAGAGCGTGTTCCTCCTGAGTGAGCTAGAGAAGGTCTGGGTGGCGGTGGCGGTAGTGGCGCGTCGCCTGCTCCTCGACGGCAGCGCGGTACAAATCGCACCATTCGGCGCGCTGTGGACCGAGGAGTACGTTCTGCTGCGCGATCGGCAGCAAAACCCCTACAAAACGCGTAAGCTGTGCTTTGGTATCAACCTCAACTACGCAAATCGTTACGGTGTCGACACCGGCAAAGTGCCACTCGAGCGGCCTGGCGGGGAAGGCTATGTGCGAGTGAGCATGGCGGACATAGTAGCAGTGTGCGGCGTGCCCGCGCGCGTTGCCTCGGCTGCGCTCAAAGAGTTCTTTCTGTACCTTGGCGAGGGACTTTCGCGCGGGCGCGTGCTCCAGCTCTCGCTGCCGGGCGTCGCCACCATTTCCATGAAGAAACAGAAAGTGGTACTGAGCATGGATGGGGAGCTGTGCATCGACATGTACGAGATCGACAGCCGCAAGTGGCCTGGAGAGCTGCAGCGCGAAGGGTATGAGGCACTGCAGAAGCGGGCGGACACGACGACCTCCTCCGCGTTCAGCTCGGCGGTCGCATCGCGTCCGTCGACGTCATGCCTCTCACGGGCCAGCTGGCGCGCCACCCCGGCGTCCACGGCAGGCGACGGCATAGAGGCGAAGAAGCCGCTCTTCATCTCTGCCTCGCCGTCTGGTCGACTCTTTGACGAGATCGCACACCAGGAAGAGCAGCGCAGAAGGGCGTCACACTCAGCCGCGCTCGCAGAGCGAGAGATGCGCCGCCTCCAGGAGGACCTGGACCGGCGTATTGAACGCTATGACGGATGCAGAGGCTATGCTGATCCCGTTGAAAACGCGGTGAACTACCCAGAGGCGGCCGGTGCAGATGACTTCGACGACGAGCTACGACGCGTCGGCTTGCCACCGCCGAGTGCGTCCGGGGAGTCTGTCTACAACATCATCACTCGCTCTGATCCTCGGGACACAGCCGCAGCCCCCAATCAATCTCACCAATACGGGCAGCGTCACCCCCAGTCGGCTTCTTCGGGACCCTCGCGCCACCACGGCGTGGCGGCCGATGACGAACCTGAGGTGGAGGTCATAGAAATCGTCGATGACTCCGACATGGCGAAGCCGCCCACCATGCCAGCAGAGAACCGCCCCCTCGCTCGCAAGGACGCGGAACTAGAACGTATTCTGCGTGACGAGGAGCCTTTTAGCCGACCCATCTCCCGCCGCACGTACCACGAGTCAAGTGCGGCACGGGACCTGATCTACTCTCAGCCGTACGAGGCGCCTTCACGCGGGGCGGGTTCAGCAGCAAGCGTGGCGCTGTCGCCGGCGACACAAGAAAAGCACACCGCGAGCGTAGACACTAGCACACACACCGACGCCCCCACAGCGGCGACAAGGTCCGTGCAGACCCATGAGGACGTACTCCGCTTTGGGCGCAAACGGTTTGATTCAAATCAGTTCGACAGCGATCACATCGGAACTCTTCTTCGATACCGCGAGTATTGAGACGCATGTGGCGGCTATTCACGGACCGAGTCTCAGTGGCGTAGCACCGCCACTTGGCGCGCGGCCGTGATGCAGGAAGACTTGCCACGCCATCGTCTCATGCGCGACCAAGGTTGCGATGGCTTGCCTTCATGATGTGCCTCTCCTCCCGCCCCCATGATGGTGTGTTGGCTGTGCATATGGTGCCCTTTTGTTTCTGTTTTTTTTGTGTGTGTCTGAGGCTCACGTGCCTGCATGCCCTTTTTTTTTTTGCGTCTTCGGTTTCAGAGAAGGATAAGGTGCACCGCTCTTGGCACCGCACTCGCTGAGCGGGGGCAGAGGAAAGATCGATCTATTTGAGTACGTATGCGGACGAACTGGCTAGTGCCTCACTCTCGCAGACCCAATGGCCAAACTTCTCATGTCTCCCGCCCCCCTCCCAACACACACACACACACACTGAGCCCACCCCTGCCGGGTCATTCGTCACAGGCCCCTCCTCTTACATGTACTGCTGCGACTCGCTGCCCCCTCCCCACACTGCTCCGACACCCTCGTCTCCCCTCCTGCTCCAACCCCCTGTGGCCTTCCCTTGCCTTAGCAAATCCGCGTGCGCCTCACACAGCACGTACATGGTAGAGGCGGCGTATGGGTTTTCGTTTACGTGCGCTTATAGTCCGTTGCAGCGCAGTGGGAAGTCGAAAGTAAAAAAAACGTCCACCTCACACTCCAGCTGCTCAAGTTGTGCGGTGCCCGATCGATCCTACGTGAACCGTTCAGGAATCACAAGCTAGTCCGCTGCTGCAACTGCCTCCATCGGCTGTCTATGGATGCAGCAGTGTGTCAACAGAAGAGCACGGCGTTGACCATTGCACGACTTTCTCACGGACACCCACACCCATCCAGACATCTTGAGACGTGTTGAAGGTTTGGTGTATGTTTGCAATTCCTCGATGCTTTTCCGATCGCGCCGAAGCGCCGCAAGCACCGGTGGGATGAGCCCGCGCCACGTTGCCTCTCCCTCCTATGAGCGACCCAGCTCGGCCCCGGTGGCTGGAGTGGTGCCGCTCAACCCGAGTACAAGCGTCCCTATTCTTCCTCTCAGCGGCTCAGTCGGCGGACTACACAGCGTGGAGGATCGTCTCCGCATTGTGAAGCGCAACCGCACCCGTGATGATGATTTAACGCGCACACCACCGTCGCCGCGTTTGCAGGAAGCGCTTGCCATCACCTCAGACCCCTCCTATTCAGAGGTAAAAGCCTCTCCCTCGTTGTCTGCCGGCACGGCACCTCCCTGCGCCGCGTACCCGACCTTCAACATGGCCCGCCTACCCAAGCATGAGCAGCACGTGATGGACGCGATGGTGCGTGAGTTCACCGAAGTCTTGTTCTTTGCGAAATCGTGAGCAAGCGGAAAAGAGATCATCGGTAGGAAGAAAACGCGACGCCAGCTCACACGTACGAGACGACGCGGAAAAGCGTGACACCTCTGGCTTGGGCTCGGCTGCCGACGTGCTGTGCCGCGATGCAATCCACCGTTCCCCCATCACTGCTCCTCTCAGTACTGTTTCTCCTCCTTCATGGCTGCCACAACTCTTGGCTAGTGGTCGTTCCCTCCACAAGAGCGCGAACCATCATGGCTGTGTACGTGTGCTATGTATGCGTGTTCCCCACGTGCCAGAAAACGTCACGGGCGATGTGTGGCGAACGACACCTGTGCGGCGACGCCACCCTTTTCTTTCTCATCCTGCGCTCCCTCCCTTTCCCTCCGACACCAGCTCCAACGCCCCCGTCCCGCCTTGTCCAACAGACGACCCGAAAGAGCACACAGAGGTGTGCGAAGGAAACAAGCGTGGACCACCAGCACCACACCCTCTTCTCCCCGAACCATCGCACTTACTGTTCTCGCTCTCCTCTTCATCTTTTTCTCTCCATCGCTCTCGTGTGCGGTCTGCCACCTGCTCTCCCCCCTTGTCCCTCCCCACACAGCAACTACGCGCCTGACACTGCACAAGCTTTCGTGAGAAGGTGCTGGTTCTCCTCACTCCCTCACCACCACCACCCCTTTGTGCTAAACTTGTTGCTGTGCACTCTCTCCTCCCCCCCCCCCCGCTTTTTCCCGCTGTGCATATTTTAGCTTCACCCTTTCCCGTCTAGCGCCCCTCAGCGAAGCCTGAGAAGATGCCGCAGAACGAGTACATTGAGCAAGCGCAGAAGCGCTACGGTCGCCGGCTCGACCATGTCGAGCGCACCCGCAAGCGCGAAGCCCGCAAGGCGCACACGGATGCGAACTACCTGAAGCGGGTGCGTGGTATGAAGGCCAAGCTGGCGCAGAAGGCCCGCTACGCGGAAAAGGCTGAAATCCGCAAGAAGATCCGTGAGCATGAGGAGAAGCAGACGACGGAGCGGGTGAAGGACAAGGGGCCCAAGAACGCCTTGCCCGGCTTCCTGATGGACCGTAGCGAGGCCGACCGCGCCAAGGTGCTGTCAAACTCGCTGAAGCAGAAGAGGAAGGAGAAAGCCGGCAAGTGGGCCGTGCCGATCGAGAAGGTCAAGACGGTGTCGGAGGATGAGATGCTCAAGGCCGTCACCTCTGGCAAGCGCGGGAAGAAGTCGTGGAAACGCTTGGTGAACAAGGTGACATTCGTCGGGGAGACCTTCACCCGCCGCATGCCGAAGATGGAGCGCTTCATTCGGCCCATGGCACTGCGCTTCAAGAAGGCCCACGTCACCCACCCGGAGCTGAAGGCCACCTTCTGCCTCCCCATCATCTCTGTCAAGAAGAACCCGCAGGGCAAGATGTACACCGGCCTTGGCGTCATCACGAAGGGCTCCGTGATTGAGGTGAACGTGTCCGAGTTAGGTCTGGTGACGCCGTCTGGTAAGGTAGTGTGGGGCAAGTACGCGCAGGTAACGAACAACCCGGAGAACGACGGCTGCATCAATGCCGTGCTGCTCGTCTGAGTTACTTGTTCCAAGCGCGGAGGGACACAAGTGTGACGCTCGATCACGGTGAGGGGGACAATCCCCCGGAAAGGCGAGTAGCATATAGAGAGAGAGCAACAAAGCAAAAACAGATGCTGCTCGTTTAGCCACTCGCCCTCCACGTGCTCCCTCGCACTGTCCTCGCCGATTCCTTTGTTTTTCCGCTTCTGTAGTTGGAAATGAATAGGCCGCTGCTGGTGATTGGAGTCCTCTGTGTTGTCGCTACTCCCCCTGTGTGAGCTGCTCGCAGCTTGCGCATGAGGGAGAGGGGGGCCGTGGTGTGCGCCTGCCTTGTCTTTTGAACCGTCTTTTTGTCGATGGCGAAAACACGAGTGCGGTGTGGTTGCCGACCCAAACGAAGAGGACGCGAGGCGCATATATACCACCGCGATGTGAGTGTTTGGGCGTGTGTGTGTGTGTGTGTGTGTGTGTACGAAGGCGGAAACGGATTATCTTGTGCGGGCATGTACTGACGGCGGCTAGATAAGTGTAACTGCTAAAGAAGATACGGTGCATGTGTATTGGCCTCGGCGCGTGTGTTCGTTCTTTGTTGTTTCTCCCTAACATCTTTCGAGTAACTGTCGCACTTTCGTCTGTTCTTGTGTTTTTCTCCTTTCCTTCTCCTGCGGTTGTGTGTATGTGTGTGTAGATGTGTGCATGTGTTTCTAGGTGGTAAGATTGTGTATGCTGTATTTACGCTCACCAAATCGCATGAAAGCGCTATGCAATCGTCGGAGCAGACATGGGTGGGGGGAGGGAGGGGGCGTTGCGTGCGTTATGGAAGGCAAGCTCTGCTTTCACGCCCTTGTTCTCGCTTCCCCCTTCCCACCTTCCCACCCACCCACACTTGCAGTGCCGTGGAGACTTCGGCGAGGTCGCGCCACATTCTTCATCCTCTCGTTACCTTGGCGCGTGCTCTGCTGTGGTGCGTGACATGACCTGCGTGGTGGACTACGAACCTGCCGCCCTCCGCCCCCCCCCTCCTCCTCTTCCTCCTCCCTCTTTCTGCCTTTCACATCGCTGCCAAAGTACGCACTTCTTTGCAGCCTTTTACGCAGTCACGCATCATTTAAGCAACAGCAGCACACGCAGACGTGCAAGTGCATTCCTACCTACCTGCATTCAGCAATAAACTCTCGAGCGTTGGCAGTGCTTGTAGGATTTCTGGTTTGCCATCTCCCAGCCGTGCCGCCCAGGTCACGCCGATATATCCGCCGCATCCTCTCTGGAAGTTGCTGTTTTTCTTTGCACGTCACTGCCCGCGCAAGCCCAACACGTCCACCACCATCACCGCCACCCCTTCTTTCGTGTTCGCTTGCCTCTGTCCCACGCCCTTCCCCTCTCCCGCGGCAACCAGCCTGCATTGACAAAACTAATTCTAGTCGTATCCCCCTCAAGGGCAGATATCTAGCGACATCATGTCCAAGTTCATCAGTGACGCAATCGCCGCCGAGGATGCTAGCAAGTGGAACACTTCCTATGAGCTTTACCCCCCTCGTAGCGAGAGGGCGGAGGAGGACATGATGAAGGTGCTAGTCCCCAACTTTATGCTTCAGTCGCCAGTCTTCCTCGACTTGACATGGGGCGCTGGTGGTCACACGAGTAGCACGACGATGCGCCTCTGCAAAGACCTCCAGCATGCGTACCCTGACACGCCCATCAATATGCACATTACGTGCTCCAACACGCCGAAAGGTCTCATCAAGGAGACGCTTGAATTTGCCAAGACACATGGTATCCGCAACATCCTCGCCCTCCGCGGCGACCCGCCACGTGGTGAGGAGTTCCAGGCCGACCCGGATGGCTTCGCGTGCGCGAGGGATCTTGTGAAATACATTCACGACACGTACGGCGACTACTTCTGCGTGTCGGTTGCTGGCTACCCCGAGGGCCACCCGAGCCGCATCGCCGAGGACGGTACCATCTCAGACGAGGACCACCAGAAAGAGCTGGAGTACCTCAAGGAGAAGGTGGACGCGGGAGCCAACTTTATCATCACGCAGCTCTTCTACGATGCCTCCCTGTACGTGAAATTCGTGAAGCGCTGCCGGGAGATGGGCATTACGGTCCCCATTCTTGCAGGGCTGCTTCCCATCACGACCTACGCCGGGTTCGTGCGGATGGTGTCACTGTGCAAGACGAGCGTTCCCAGCGATGTGAAGAAGCGGGTAGAAGAGCTCAAGGAGAACCCTGACGGTCTCAAGGAGTACGGTGTGGAGCAGTGTGTGCAGATGATTGAGTGCATTCGCGCCTCTGGACTCGATTACCACCACCTCCACTTCTACACGCTCAACAACAGCGCGCAGGCCTTCAAGATCCTAAAGCGGCTAAACGCGCTGGTGGAATGACGTGCGCTTCATCGACAGGAATCCAATCCTCACTTGCCCCTCACTCCTCGTCCCGTCGCTTGCCAGCATGGTGCGCACACGATTTCATGCACGAATGCAGCTCATCCCATAGAAGCCGGGACGAGGGAGAACACGGAAAGACTTCGCACCGACTGCGAAGGGTGTTGTAGGCTCTGTAGAGAAGGGCTGGATGCCTCCGCTTTCCCACGACTCTCTTCCCCTATCCGCTTTTTTTTCTTTTCCTGATTTGGTCTGACGTTCTCGGCGTGTCGAACTGTGAGTGTGTCACGGCGCGTTTTTTTTTCGCGGCTCTTTTGCCGTCTTCTTCTTTGCCGCCGTCATGCGCCTGCTATGGGTAACTGTCCTGGCGCATGTGTGCGTGGTGAGAATATGACGAGCACCTCTAACTCACATGTGCACTCTCACAGACGCACAGGTGCACCTACTCCGGTTCATGTGAAATTCTTCACGCTGTTGATCGCCGCCCCTGTGTTTCCTCCCCTCTGCTGTTCTCTCTCTCCCCCTCCCCTCCCCCTCCCTCCCTCTCCTCGCCATCTCCACTTTTTTGTGGAAGCGGTCGCGTCGTCTTTCGCGCATAAAGTTTTTTGTTTTCTTAGTCTTTTTTTTTGTCCCCACGGGGGTGTCGAGCACGCGCACAGGCATCTCCGTCCCCTAACTACTAACTCCCCTCTCACCTTATCACCTCGCGGAGAGTTGGGGGGATCCTCACTCTTCCTGTCATGCCACGCGCGCAGTGGACGGGTAACAGTTACTGCGTAGACCATTTCCCGTGTACTCTGGCACGCGAGGGCACCCGCGGAAATGCCTCTGTTGGTCGTGTGAGTGTGGTGGTCATTCCCCCTTGTTTGATCTCCGTCTCATGACCAGTGCATCTTGACAGCGAATCCGAAGTCAACGCAGCGGCCGTCGCCTCTGCTCTCCCTTCACGCGATTTTTCAAATTGTTCACAGACCGGCAGCACCGCTCCCCTCGCGAGTACGCATCTGTGACGCAAGAAACCTTAGCGATGGAATTCGCACAAGCGCGACGTGCTCTGTGTGCTCTTTGTACTGCCCTGTTGCTCCACTCATCTCCACGTCGGCAGAATAGTTCCAGCACGCACCACTCCGCTGTCGATCGGTGTCCTCCTCCTCCTCACGTACACTCTCCCTCTCTCGCCTCCCTCGAGCGCACTGCCGCACTTCTCGTCCTCAAGCGAAGGTAAGCATATCAGCCCATCAACCGCGCTGCCCGACGGAAGCTCGCGCAACAGAACGAGCACGACGGCAAAACGACAGACCGAAGGAAAGGCACCATCAGACGCATAATCCGGCAAAAATAAAATGAGCATCCGTGAACAGACGGTATACAATGCGCTGCCCAAGCTTCCAGGCTTCTCATTCGCAGAGCTGCAACACCCCGCAACGCATGGAAGACGACAGTACTGCACCATCGACGATGAAGGCACACGGACCGTGAAGGATGCGGCGGCCCTCGACGGCTCCGCTGTAGCCGCCGGCTCGGCGCCGGAAGGGTGTGGCATCCCGGTGCGCATCATTCTCCAGCGCTTTCCGTCGTGGCGAACCGTAGACGACAAGGTGCTGCGCTTTTTCGCCTATTACACGGAGAACGTGGTGGGAAGCAGAATTGAGACATGGCGAGTGCGCAAGGTGAAGCTACACTACTTTCTCGCTGACGGATCTCTGAGCATCGTGGAGACACCGGCAGTGGCAAACAGCGGCCTGCAGAAGGGCACTATGGCGTCGCGCTTCAGACCAGATGGGGTGGACGTCTTCCGGCTCTGCATCGGGGCCTCCATTACGTGCCGTGGGTTGGAGTACAACCTCGTAGACTGCGACGCCTTTACGCGCGATTTTTTCGAGGTGATGGGGATGCCACAGCCCGAGCCGCTCGAGTACCCTCGTGACGAGTTCGAGACCAGCGCCATGCGCCGCCCTGGCAGGATAGATGAGCAGCACATCGAAATGCGGCGCGTCGTTGAGATGCAGGCGGCAACGCGTGCGGGCACTCATGCCAGCCTTCTCACACCTGCAGAGCGGGCAAAGGCGCGCGACTTCTACGAATACGACCGCAACGTGCTGTGTTTCTACGCTGTCTGGGAAAAGAGGAAGTTCCGCATCTACTTCTACCTGGCGGATGGTAGCATTGCCGTGCTTTTCGACAAGGCGGAGAACGACGGCCGCGACCCGTACCCGGTCTTTGTGCGCCGCCGCCGCATCCCGAAGGAGGCGCGCGCGGTGCTGCTCTCCTCCGAAACGCTCAACCACCCACAGGGTCCACCACCAGCGTGCGTTGGCGCGGAGGATCTGCGCACCGGTACAACGGTGGACATCTTCACGCGACCCTTCTTCATCTACGACTGCGACGAGCACACACGGGCGTACATGGAGGCGCGAGGCATCCCTGAGCCGGCCGTCACCACGCCACTGTGCGAAGAGGACGAAATTACGGTGGGCAAGCGCCGACCGCGGCTGGCCAAGGAGGCACGCGATGCCGCCGGCGACTCTGGCAAGCGCTTCGGCGCGTCGACAATGATCTTCAGCGACTCTGCTGCGGAGAAAGATGCGTTGAAGCTGACCCGCTACGCGCAAGATGTCTTCCGCTTTGGTGCCGAGATGGTGAACCCGTCGGAAGAGAATGAGGGGCGTCAGTTCATTGTGTGCTACTACCTCGCCGACGACACCGTGTCCGTCTTCGAGCAGCAGGTGCCGAATAGCGGCCACGTTGGTGGGAAGATTTTTGCGCGCCGTGCGGTGGAAAACCTGCAGGACCCCGCGCTGCTCAAGGTGGGCCACACCATTCGCCTGGACGGCGTCGACTACCTGCTCAAGGAGATGGATGAGCGAACAAAGCGGTACCTCGAGATGGGGATGCCTAACATGGAGGAGTCCTATTTTCGCACCCAGGAAATTCTCGGCATAGTGGCTGCGTACCTACAACGGCAGTTTTCCCGCACAACCGACGCCTTTCGTCACTACGCCTCGTCGTCGACGCAAGGGCTAACGCGAGAGAACGTGCGCGAGATGCTGAGTGACGCCGGCGTACACGCGACGGATGCGGAGCTGACCAACGTGATGGAGCGCGCCGACGGCGACAAGGATGGGTGGGTGTCGCTGGCTGATTTCACGGAGCAGTTCATGCAACAGCTGTTTATCTCGAACTTCAAGCCACGCGAGTCGCAGAAGAGATGGGGTGACACCCGCAACGGTGTGGTGGTGCAGCGGGGGCCGGTGCAGAGCGCAATGATGCTGGCGAAGAAGGTCGACGCCGAGGCGCAGGCGGAAGCTGCCTTGCAGCGCTTCCTTACACTCATCGAGGCACGCCGCACGCTCGCCATCCGCTCCTTTCGCAGCGCCTCCGAGTCAGCGTATGACGGTAACTTGGGCATGTTCGAGTTCCAGGATTGTGTAAAGGATCGCCTTAAGACGCCCATGACGGATGACGAGATCGGGGCGCTGCTCTACCGGTTCTATCACACTCCAGGGCTGAACGACTGGACGGCGAGGCGGCTTCCAATGCAAGAAATCCGGCGTATTCTCTTCCTGTGAGGGACGGCGAGACGCGCCGATCAAAGTGTATGCGCTAGTCTGGTGAGTGGGCGCCGCTGCCGGATGTACACTAACGCGACTGCTTGTTTTTTTTTTAGCAGTGCACGGTTCCTTAGTTTTGCTTTTCCATCGAGAAGCCCTTCTATGTCTTGCCTCTCTCTGCGCTTGCACGTGAGTTGCGGGGTAGTGGCGCCGTTTTACAACTGTGCCACGCTGCTTGCAGGGCCTGTACCGTGGATCGGTTCGCGCAACGGCCACCTTGTCCAGTGGGTCTCTCTCTCTCCCTCTGTGGGGGGATGGCGGATCTGTTGGTGTCGATATCTGTGTGTTTGCATGTCTATTAGAAATCCTTTCTTCTGTGAAGAAATACAAACTCTATGGTCCGTCGATGCAGCCTTCCCTCACCCTACTGGCAGCGCCGCGAGGTATCGATGCCTTGCTTGAGTATCAGTGCCTTGACCCTCTAGGTAGGGTATTCCCCGCCACTGATGCGCATACACAAGAGCAACCGCTTCCGATGGGTCGTTGCGTTTCCTGCACACCCCACCTCATTCCTCAATCCTCTTGACCGTCTCACTCATTTTACCCTCGCTCCCGCTCTACCTCAGGTTTACGCGTGCGTTGTCTTATTCCCCCCCCCTCCCCCCTCCCCTTCACTCACGCACAGCATACCTCAGTTTCTAACGCACCTGCAGCAAGGCCTTTCCTCCTCTCAGACGCGCCATACACAGATTTTCCGTGGTCGCCGCTCGCCCTTTCCTTCGCGCCGCGGTTTCCCATCATTGGCGCCTCTTTTTCAAACTCACCCCTTAAAAACGCGGAGTGTAATAGCGATAATTAAACTTTTACTCGGCCTCCCCCTCCCCATCACCTCAGGGCAGCGACGATGGCCACCGCCGCTCACCTGCAGAAGATAACAGGCCTCAAGGCGGCCCGCGCGAAGGAGTGCTTTGACGCCTTCGGCAGCTACCCCGCCGCCCTCGCGTCGTTCGCGCAGTCGTTTTCCTCCATTCCAGCGGACTTCTTCGAGGACACAACCGTGGCCCACAAAAATGCAGAGAAGATCAACGATGAGCTACGCGTCATTCACCGCAAAGCGCGAGAGTTGAAGGCCAAGTCAGGCAAGTCGGACGCGGAGGTGTGGAAGATGTATTCCGCAGAACAGCAGGCGCTGTCGGCAGCCACAGCGCCGACGACTCAGGGCTCGGTGCTGGGGGAGGCACCAGCGACGCAGGCGAACGTGTCTGGCGCTCCCGCCGCACCCAGCACGTCGTCAGCCAGTGCAAGCGCCTTTGGCTTTGGTGCTGCAGCTTCCACACAGACCACGTCAATGCCCGGCGCAAAGCCAATGTTCGGCTTCGGCAGCGTTGCCACTACGACGCCGAAGCCCGCCTCCGATGCGGCAGCGCCGATTTCGTTCGGCTTCGGCAAGGCTGCTGCGACGACAGCCACGACGGCTACTGCTCCGTCGGTGTCCAGTTTTGGTGCAGCTGCCGAGGCAGCCACTGCGGACCTGGCGTCAAAGAAGCCCGTGAAGTACTGCAAGCCGACTCATTTCACCGGCCCTTACTTTGATATGCCCCTCTTCTGGCAGGTAGAGGTGGTGGAGCGGGCGCCACTGCTGAACCTGAACAACGGATTTCTGGAGGCGCACAAGGATGAGCTGCGGCCGCGGCTCGAGAAATGGGTGGAGAAGGCCGCATTTTACCGCAAGCCCGTGCAGTACATACAGATCGAAGACGAGGATGAGGATGTGGTGCGCGTCATCATCAAGGACGCAGACCGCACCTTCTTCCATCCGGACCACCGCGGAAAGATGGTGGCGTTTCTGAACGCCATGTACCACGAGTTCCACGCGTACGGCCAGGCCATGAGCTATCTTGCTGGCTTGTGCATGCTTGTGCTGACCGAGGTTGAGACGGCGGCAGTGATCCGGTTTGTGGCGACGGAGTACCTGAAGGGGCACTGGGCAGCGGAGGCGGTGGGCTTCGCCACGAGTGCGTGGGTGGTCGAGTACTTTATGCAGAAGCAGCAGCCCGAGGTCGCGAAGCATCTTGAGAAGCTGAATTTCTGGCCGGACACATACCTGCAGAAGATCTTGACAGGTCTGTGCATTCACGTGCTGCAGTTCAACGAACTCTTCAGCTTCTTGGATGCCTTCATGCAAGGTGGCATGCGATTCCTCATCCGCTTCTGTCTCGCCATTGTCGAGCACTTCCGCACCGAACTGCTCGCCATCAAGAGCTCCACGCAGGCGAACGAGCTGTACGAGCTGATGCGCCTGGATTATCGCGTCGCTGACCACGAGGATGTCCTCGCCATTCTTCAGCGGGCACCGTCCATCGACCTCGGAGAGGATGGAAACAGCATCGATCTCATCCGCAGCCAGGTCTACGAGAAGCGCATTGCGCCTCGCCTGCAGCGGGCGCCGAAGACGGAAACGTTTGAGCCGTGCGAAATCTGCGACAAGAAACGGCCAAAGTGGTGGAACGAAGACCTCGGAACTGTGTGCGATGACTGCAAGGCCACCCATCCACACATCGAATTCGAGAAGTACTGAAGACGCTTAAAACCGAAAAAGAGGGAGATGGGGAAGAGGAGCTCTTTGTTCGGACAGCTTTTCAGCCTCCGAGAGCGGCTCAGCTTCCTTTCGCGACATGTCGTGCCGGTGCTTCCTATCGCCCCATTGTTTCCTTTTTCTCTCCTGCCTCCCCGCTGTGAAGGGGAGGGGAGGAGCGCGTGCGTACATCGCAACCGTTGTGCCGCTACTGCCACGGTGTGCACGCAAAGACAGAAGAAGAAAATCAAGCTCCGCCGCGAGTGTGCATCCTGCACGCATAGGCGCTAAACGGGAGGATATGCAATGCTCTGCATCGACCATGATGAGAGTCCCGCCAACTATCCCTTCCTGTGCGTGTTGTTCGTCTTGTCTCGTTCCTTGCTGTACGCGCAACCCCAGGTGACGGGGCGACTAAGCCGTTTAGTCACGCGAAGTGGACGAAGCACGCCTCTCAGCTACACCTCTCCATCTCCTATGCTTCTTCTTGTTTGTTTTCACCGCTTAGTGCATCTCCGTTGCCACCCTTCAACCCCTCGCGAGCCATTCGCTGTATTAGCGTAGTTGCACCGGCAAAGTCAGGGCTGTGGGAATCGGCGTGTTCCTCTCCCTTTCCCTTCTCAGCCTGCCTTGCCTTTCTCTCACACCTTCCATCACTCTCTCGCTCGCTCCATCAGAGGATATGGAAGAACGCAGCAGCTGTATCTGCGCAACTGCGACAACCCCTCCCCACCACCCACCAATCATCCTTCCCACGCACGCTACTGTGCCTTCACCCACAATATCTGTCTAGATCTCCTTTTTCTTCGTTTCCATTTCGTCCCCTGCTTTACCACTCGCACGCCTGTCCTTCCCTCCGGCATAGCGACGACTGCTCGGCGCGTTCGCATGTTGTGTGCGTGTGCGTGTGCGTGTGCGTCTGCCTTTTGGTCGTCGTCATTTTCTACTCTCTTTGCCCCAGTACTTGTTTTCTTTTTCTGTGCAGACTCATGCAGATTATGCCAGAGACTGAAGCGTATGGGGTGTTGCTGAGGTTCATGATCGACGGCACGCACGGCTTTCCCTCGCCTTCCCTGCTCCACGAACTCGCGCAAACGCCGTTGTTTTGCTTACTTTCTCATCCCCCATTTCTTCCTTTCTTCACACCGCGCTAAAGGAGCACCTCTCTCTCTCTCGCACTCCACTCCGCCTTCTCGGTTTTCTTTTCCTGACATCTGCACATTGGAATCTTTTCATCGCTGTCTGAGCGGCGCTTTCGCATGCAAGCTGGGGGGGGGGCGCCATCACGGATTTGTGCGTGTTTGTGTCTATCGGTTTCCTCTATGAGTGCGCCGTAGCTCAGATCCTCTTGGTCATCCCTTGAACCCTCTGTGTTTCGGGTCTTCCTGTCGCCCGCTCCCCAGCCATAACGCAAGACCATGTATTCCTTTTTTATTTTGAGCTTCAGCTCTCTCTCTGTTTCGCGTGCGTTTTTTTCGGTATTCTCCTCCCCTCTCGTTGCGGCTTTCTGGCGCAACCTCCCTCCTGCTCCACCACCCTGTCCGCTGTTCTGTTTACCTATGCGCTTTATGAAACGTCTGCGCACACGCACTCGGTGCGCCGCGTTTCTGTCGCTTTCGTAATCCTCTTTTCTCTGTGTGCGTGTCACGTTTGTGGGAAGCTGCGATGCTGTCACCGGTGAGGTTGCCCGAATGTCTGCACATCAGCTCCTCCGAGTTACGTGAGGCGGAAGTCGTCGTGTGAAGGGCTGAGCAAGTATACTTGAACGCCCCCAGTGATCTAGCAGCGAGGCCACGTGCCGGTCTTGCCGACGCCAAGGTGGGTGCTCATCTTCCTCATCGCTCGGCATGCACGTGCATCAGGCGCACGTTCCCTCCGGCCCCCTTCACACAGCTGCGACTTACCGGCCTCTCCCTGTGCTGCACGGCGATGGAGAATTGCACGTGCCGAACTCCAAGCACACCTGGATGAGTTGCCGTCATGAGAAGGTGTCGGCGATCCGTGCCACCAGCGATGTGAGCGTGCACTTCCTTCTCCTCGACTTGTGTGGCCGCACGACAACGTCCAGCGCGGACTTCTTCAGCTTCTGAGTACTACTATTTGATGTGGCGGCGGCGCGCCAAGTGCCGCCGCAGCGGCAGCCGGACGATGCTGAACTGGGACCAAGTGGAGGAGTGGGTTTGCAGGCAGGTGCTTCTTGTCTTGTGGTACGGCTACTTCCACGGTGTGTGCCTGTACTGAATGGTGCGTATGTCCGCCTTCGCCTTTTCCACTGGTCTGATCAACTATTGGCAATGCACTGCGGAGCTTCCCGCGCGGCATGGTGGTGGTATGATGCTGTCGCACTCTCTGTGGCGGTGGCGGTGATGCCTCCTTTTCTCTTTCCTTTACTTCTTGTTTCACTTCGCCCTCCCTGATGACAGGGGACACGTCAGTGCGTGGTGTCCAGGGTCCAATGCACCCCCCCCACACACACACACACTCCGTGTGGGGAGGTCAAGCAGCCCCTCCCTATCCCTGCCGAATGTCGAGCCACTTCTGGTGGTGACAGGGCCAAGTACCCGCGACGCAGGGAGGTCAGAGCAATGCATCACTGCCGATGCCGGCGGTCAGGTCCTGGACGGTGCGATGCGTCTGAGCGACCTGCGACAGCGTGAGCATGCTTGCACCATCCCTACGATGGGCACGAGTGCGGACCTGACTGGAACGCATCCCCCACACACCCGACCCTCAGGCTGCCTACCGGTGGGGGAGCCTGAGCCACCCCGAGAGGGGCGCGGCTGCGTGGCGACCTGCAGAGAGGGCGGGTGGGTGGTGTTTGGGGCAGGGGCCCTGCTCTCCGATGACTGAGTCGGCGCATTTGGTGTAACGGGTGTCTAGGGCTGCTTGGCAACACACGTAGTGCACCCCTGTGGCAGAGAATGGACATGTTGAACGAGTACAAGGTAACTTATGCCGCCCCCTTCCATCGATGTTTCTCCGGTCTCCTTTCCTGGTAATGACCGCGAAGACAACTTCCACAGAAGTATGTCGTGTCTGCAACGCTGTTGGCAGTGAGATGCGGTGGCGTGAATATGCGAACGAGGATGTTGCCGGTGCAATGGCGCCACGGCGGCGGCGAACGCACGCATAGACACACACACACACACACACATCCCGCTTTGGTTGCTCGGTGGTTTAAATGGCCCCTCGTCCCTCAGTCTTTTCTTTCCCTCCTTTCTTCGAGTTCTTTCACCTGTTTGACGTTGCCGCCTTTCGCGTCCACTAGATAGTCATGCGCCGTGCGTTGCTGAACTCGGCGCGCGAGAAGCGTGCGGTGCCCCACCCCCGCGACCGCTCGGTGCGGCAGCTGGAAAAAAAGGAGAAGCGCGCAATCCGACTCGACGCGCACAAAACCAAGCTCAAGATGGAGAAAACGCTGCAGCTGATGCGGTTTTTCTGGTTCCGGGAGCAGTGCATTGCTCTCGGCTACACCACCACTGCCGTCCCAGAGGAGACGGTCGTGCAGCTCGTGCAGCTGTATGTGGATCGCAACAAGGAGGAGATGTCCGTGCTGCGCCTGCAGCGCAACCCACCGGTGGGCCGCATCAAGGTTCTTGAAGCAACCCTGCAGGCGGAGGAGGATGAGCTGCACTCGGCGAAAGGGCTTCGGGTGCCGAGCATGACGGATGCCGATGACGTCGAGATATTGACAGAGATATGGGACGGGGCACAGGAAACCGTTACGGTGGTGCCGCTGACTAGCATTTCAATGCAGCACCGCACGCCGCCGACGAAAGAGGCACTCGAACAGCTGCTGCAGCGATTGCGGCCGGTGGCGGACATCCGCAAGGAGGCACCCGTGACGCTGCCGAAGCGCGCTGTCAAGTTTCACGCCGCGCAGTCGCAGCAGCAGTCAACCGCGCTGTCGCGCAAGAAAGTGTCCGTCAAGAAGACGGAGGACACCACGGCGAGTGTCCGGCTGCGCGTGAAAGCGCGCGAGGAGGCGAAGCAGCAGAAGCGTCTCACAGCGCAGCGCAGCGCCGCAATGGCGAGCCGTCGTGGTGTTTCGGCCGACGAAGACGCCTAAAGGCGCGGAGAGTTGGTGTGGAGAGAAATGGTGTGTGTAACGACGTGTAAGCGAGGCGCGGGGGCCCCTCCCACCCGTCGCAGCCTGAAGCACCCACGTACAAGAGCAAAGGAAGAATCAGGCAAGAGCAATTCTCGATACGTGGAGAAAGGTGGGAACGCTTTGGTTCCTTTTTCTCCTCAAGCACGCCGCGCCATGCGCGGGCGCCGCCCCGGCAGCAAGGAGAGAAACCCCCAGACGCCCCCACCCAACCCATCCACGGCCCCTCCTTTTTTTTACCCCGTCGGAAAAAGGGGTCGTTACGGGAATTGAACCCGTGACCTCCTGTACCCAAAACAGGAATCATACCACTAGACCAAACGACCTTGTCACGTGGAGACACGTAGTGTAAATGGTAAGTTGTAAGCTCACATGTCCACGACATGCGCGGCAGTGGAGAAGCACCGTAGCGCAGTGGAAGCGCGATGGGCTCATAACCCATAGGTCGTTGGATCGAAACCAATCGGTGCTATACTTTTTTGGCCTCAGAAACACAGTATCCCCGTGATGCAACACAGCGGCAGAACGGCTCGCAAGGTGAGATGGTCGAGTGGTCTAAGACGTTGGATTAAGGTTCCAATCCTTTCGAGGGCGTGGGTTCAAACCCCACTCTCATCACTTTTCTTCCACCCGAAGGCCGACCGCTCGTTCGCAAACGGCCCGGCAAAGTCGAGGTTCCGGTATCCACATGAACCGAGGCGGTGTGAACGCTCATGTTCACAACCCGGTGAGAGCGCTGTGTCGGCGCTCTGAAAGTGCGAAAACCCCCAAATGTTGACCACCTCTCTCCTTGCATATTCCTCCTCGTGCCAGAGGGCGCTCTAGCCCTCCTCTGTCGCATGCTTCTCCCTTAGAGAAAAAAAAACATTTTCCCTATCCCCGCGCGCCTCTCAGCACTTCTCGCGATCCACATGCGTACACGAAGGCACGCACGAACAAACATACAGCGCTGACACCGGTCTCTTGATGTGTTTTTGGCATGGGGCTTCGCCAGCGCCGACAAAGGTGCTCCAGCTCCACTGGCGATCAAGTGGGGTGATACGCCCAACCCGTCACCGATAAGCAGCGAACGCCACGCCGCCTTTTGGCGGCCCAACGAGGGCCTGAGGAGTGCACCGCGTGGCATCTAAGCGGTGGGCCTCGCGCTTCGGGGGAACGACCCGCCTCCGTGCGTCACAGAACGGGTTCGTCAGGAATGTCGTTCTGCAAATGGTGGCTCTCGATGCGGCGCGCCACGGCGCAACACAAGGAGGCGTCGCGCACCAGGCAATGATTTCGACCCAAAAGGAAACCAGAAGATTTGGCTGTGAAAGCATCGCCCCGCCCACGGCACCCAAGACGCCGCGGGGAGCGGGTTTTCTCCGCAGGGGGCCACCCGACCCCAGGGTGGGTCGGGAAAAGGCAGGACCCACCCGGGTTTGAACCGGGGACCATTCGGACTGCAGCCGAATGCTCTACCACTGAGCTATGAATCCGATGTACCAATCACAAAATAAATGCTCGCTTATTATATTTTGAAACCACATGTGTACAATACTACTGGTTGCATTTCGGGATGTCATCGCTGAAGACGGAACCGCTGCTTCGACTTTTACTAAGCAGCGCCCCTAACCTTCTCGCTAATTTTGAGGCCCCAACAGGGCATCTGTGGTTTTTTTTTCCAGACCACGAAGTTGTGCAGGTGACTCCTCGCGCGGCAAAACATCTCTTGAAGGGTGAACACGTGACAACTTAGTTTTTCTCCTCAGCTGCTCTTCCTCACAGCGGTGGAAAACGGAACCGCAGCTCACTCCCCTCCCCCCTCCCCTAGCCCAACGCCAGCGGCTGCCACTTGCTTTCTTGCGCCGAGCATTGCAGCGACAAGAGTTGTCTCGATCACCCTGACGGCTAATCACTTCTCTTCCTGCATCACCCTCCCCCCCCCTCTCCAGAGACCTTCTTTAAACCAAGCGCCAAGAACATACCGCCGATCACTGCACTTGTGTTCATCAAACAGAAAGACCTACACACCTCAGCATTGCACGTGCACTATTACCAATTCACTTATTTTTTCGCCTTGAAAGAGCAATGGACATTACAAGGTTCAACCAACTGGTGGTACTCCCTGACTTTGCCCGCGAAGTGGAGCGGTGCGAGTTCTGCGCAATTGATCAGGAAATGACGGGTGTCGATGTAACCGGTGTTTCCGCACCGTTCGGCGCCCCGCCCGAGGCGGTGTACCACGCGAAACGCGCCGCTGTGGAGGTATACAATGCCTTTCAAATGGGCATCGCCCTCTTCACGAAAACTGAGAACAACACGTACGAGGTTCGTCCATACAACTTTTACCTGCTCAATGACAGCGGGGACCTGCGGCTAAACCTCTCGGTTGTCTCCTTTTTGGCAGCAAATCACCTGAATTTCCAGACGTGGCTCACCTCCGGGCTTCCCTTCTGCAACGAAAAAGAGGAAGCTGCCTACGAGGAGAAGCTTAAAACACCCTTCACAGACCATGTCGAGCAGCAAATCGCCGATGCGCTCATCGAAGCGATCGACGAGTGGATGCCAACTGGCAGTGAGCCACTAGTCAAAGAGTTGCCCTGCGTGATAGATCTCGCACGGCGTCTGCAGAGCTTTCTGGACCGTCGCTACGACTCTCGCATCACCGTCAACTACGATGGAAAACCATACCTGGGGCAGAAAATAAAGTTTACGCTCACGAAACTAGACGCGAATGAATGGATCAGCGAAAAGGAAAAAAAGCGTTTGCAATGCGAGCGTGACCGTGGGCAACAGCTCGGCTTTCGACAATTCTGGAAAATTCTTGTGCAGAGCAGAAAGCCTATTGTCGGTCACAACTTCATGCAAGACGTTATGTTCATGGTTCACATGCACGAAACGCCTATTTCGCAGGATTACGTCGAATTCAAGAAACTTCTGCAGCGCATACTGCCTTCTATCTACGACACAAAAACCATGGCCACCAAGTTGACGGGAGACGATGCCTTTCCAGTCACACACTTGGAGCCTTTGTATCAAGAGTGTCGCCGCCGAGCAGGCCTCTCGAGCGACCAATTCACGCAAGAGTACCGGTTACCACCCGGGTTTTACGGATATAATGACTCCGCCGTAGAGCTGCAAAGCAAGGCACACGAAGCAGCGTACGACGCGTACATGACCGGAATCGCTTTCTCGCTAATGCACAAACTTTACCCCGGCGCCTTCACGGAGGTGAAAAATGTCATTTCAGCGTTTGGAAGTGCTTACTTTTTTGGCGTTGACACAGATGATCAACTCGTCAACCCCAGCACGTTCATTCTGAAATGTGCTGTCCCCTGCCATTTGGAAGAGATTGAAGCACTCTTTTTCGCCACTGAAGATATCACCACCCAAGCGGCAGAAAATGGAAAAGTGGATATGAGAAAACTTTCCTACCTGGTCAACGGTCTTGCGATCAGCGAGGGTGCGAAAAAATACTCGTCATTCTGCGTTCGAATGAAGCAGGCTATAGGACTCGATGAACTACACCGTCGCCTACAGTCGCTCCGGGACAAGGAATTGTCTCCGAGCACAAACGTCAACCCTCTGTTGCTAAATCTCATTACCCTGCACAATGCCTGATAGAATTCTCTGCTCTCCTTTCATCTGAGGCTGTCGCAAAATTGGTTTTCCAAAAGTTAACTGGTGCGCTTTTTTTTTTCGCTTGTGGCCGTTTTGATGGCTCTACTCGTAGGCATACGTCTTCGAGCAAGTGGCTGTGATGCAGCGCCCGCAGAAACGGCAAAAAAAAAAACGTAAAACATGCTTTGTTACTGATTGTCGTGTGTTTTCTCCCTTTTCTGCATCAGTGACCTGAGTGTTAACATCCGAGACAAGAAGAAGCTGCAAAAACGGGGAAAAGCCAGCATTCAATGGGATCTTCATGTTTCCTAAAGGTAAAGCTGTATGGTTGTATCCGCAATCATGAGCTTTCCATGAACGCTCCAGCAATCACTTCATCTCACTATCTTCGTGAAGCTTTGTATTGTATGAAAGCTTGCGACAAGAGTGAAAGAGGGAGGGGTGATGGAAAACTGATGTGATGCGGAGTGAGTCAAAGTACTCTGTGGAATTCCAATGGCATAGTTAACCAACCATTCATTGTCTCTTCACACTATTTTTGCTCTACACATATTTGATCTCGAATGCAATCATCTTAGGCGTTTGTTTTTTCAAGTGTAAGAAGGGTACTAAATCAGCTCTCGCAAGTTCTGGTATTAGTGCACTATGTGT
The DNA here is from genome assembly GCA_003992445.1 of Leishmania aethiopica. Lineage (NCBI taxonomy): Eukaryota > Euglenozoa > Kinetoplastea > Trypanosomatida > Trypanosomatidae > Leishmania > Leishmania aethiopica. The sequence goes on from RZOE01000112.1 coordinate 213,852, forward strand.
TTCCGCATGCTATAGCAGTATATACACACAATACTGCTGATTCTCATTGGCGCTGGCGAACGGGGATTCGTCAGATAGGCCGTGTCGACACGAATACATCAAGAAAACCAATATGATGAACTCAACTTGTACAGGACCAGAGTCGCAGACAATCCGGAAAATGTTTGGTGTTTTGCTACGCAGGCATATTTGAAACTTGTGGCCTGGCCGGGAACTCTTTCACATACTATCAATGTCCGCTCGGGTTGGGACATAAGACGCTGGAGGCAACGATATACATCGCAGGCTGGCAATTGCGCTAGAGAATTCTGCTTTTCAAGTATGGCATGCTCATGCATTAAAGGAATAGCAGCTTCGCATTTATGTTGGGTCACATCAACTGCAGGAAATGAACAACCATATGCAAAAATTGAATTTAGAGCTGTGCAAAGAATAGCAAGCCAGGTAATCATATGGGAACCGGTGTCATGCTATACTTACTGAAAAAGACGTGGAAGCACGAGTACAAATCGATTACACCGGGCAACAAGCCCTGACTTAGTTGATGGGGCCCACGTTCGGCAATGAGCGAGAGCTCGTTGCGACGGGATTTGAAATGTTCTTGCACGTACGGGAAGTGTTCCGCAAAAAGTTCTTTGCCATCGAAAGTGAGTTGCATCAATTCAAGCATCGCTTCGGTGGAGAGCGACAATAGACAGGTTACCGGATGACCAGATCTGTGCGGAGGATGGACAGCTAGCCACTCGAGTCTCAACTTTGGAGAAAGACACGAATACCCTCATTCCAGCATACAGCACATTTGGAAGCGTTCGTGGAGGCCACTCGACAAGCTGTGGCGGCCGTGGATGAGGGTGGCGGCGCAGCAAAGGCCATCCCTGATGCGTTTGGTGGCGTCCTTCGACGTCATGCAGGGGATCTTCGCACAAAGGCCGAGTCGAAACACAGTGTCTTCGTTACGCCCTGCTCTCAAGGTGATGAGCATGGCGAATGAGTTGGAGAACGTGGTGGAGACCTTTGTCACTCACACGTCCGTTATTCTCGGGCTGCACCACGAAGCTGAGAAGGTACCGCTAGCTCCCCAGAGCTGTGAAAGCGGGTTTCTGACCCATTCTTCTGACCCAACAAAGTCTTACAAAGAGCGAGGAAGCCACCGATGTGGAGGGCGAGTTTGCTCTCAAGGACGTGAAGATGTGGGGTGGCACATACAGGGATTTGTCGGGCAAGACTGCGGAGTCGCTTCTTGCGCAAGAAGTTGCCTGTGGGCCTGGTAGCGCCTCGTGAGCGAGCCGAGACGGCGCGACATTCGTTCATGTTGTTGGCCAGCAATGCTGTAAAGCGCCCTGGCCATTTGACAGGGAACGGCCCAGGCGGACAGTGCCACGGTGGGGCGGTTACTCGCTGATACACGCAAGAACGGCTTTTCGCAAGTGGCACCACTGGTCGTTGCAGAGCAACACGCGAATCATTCCAATGGAGCTCCCGATGAAGTACTTGCGTGCCGCGGTGCGCAAACCTAAACCGAAAGGAGGTGCTCAGTGCCATCGGTGTGGATAACCCACGCCACAGCGCATGGCTCTGTCAAAAGGGTGGGTCTCCCAGGAGTGCCTTTGAGGCAGGCCACCGATTTGCTGAATCGCCGAGAGGACAACGCGCCGTGCTTCGTGTCAGGGAAGAGGGAGTCTCCGACGGTGACTCTGGCTACGGTTGCGCCCTTTTCTGGTTGAATGGCTGCTTTGTTTTCTGGAAGTGGCGAGGCTCGCGCAGCTGGTGAAAACTGCGTTACGACGCCATAGGCGCTGATGTAGGCTGAAGCGCGGACCGTAGGGTTAGGTTATTCGGGCCTCTGCCGCGCACGTTGCCGTGCACTCACATATTTTGTGCGAGACACACATCACCTTTGGAACTGATCAGAGGAGGCTTCCCGCGGTGTGCGACGGGGGCAGAGGAGATTGCACGCATTCATACATTTCTCCGTATCCTGGGCGTGTTCCTCGCATTTCGCTATATTCGCTTAAAACATACTCTTGCAGACATGCCGTCTCGTGGCTTCTTATCAACCATGAGGGGCGTAGTGCAGGGCTACTACAATGAAGAGACAGGGATTCTTCAATGGCGGGACAAAATAAAGATAGATACGTCTTCGTGTTCTTGCGTAGTGTTATCGTGAGCGCAAGGCGAAGGATAGCAGCTTGTCATACTCTTTATCGGTGATAGCACACTCGCCAGCTGGGAGGAACGGGGCGCATGCATTAGAATGCATCATGCACATATTCTTTGACCTCGTTTTCTCGCCTTTTGTTCTTTGCTTGTGCACCGCCCTCGATGCGTCAACCTCACTCTCTGCCACAATCCGTTTCTCTTGTTGCCATGCACTTTTTTATTCTCACTGTCACCACGACGGAAAGCAACCCTTCGCTCCGGGACGAGGCGCAGACAGTGAGGATCAATGAGGCGTTGCATTTGCGTCCGATCACTTGTGACGGTCATGAATGGAGTTGTGACAGATTCGAAGCGCGTGTTTTCAAGCTTCTCAGAAGGATCGGATGAGTTTCAGTGGAAGCAGAGGTACCTTCAGGAGCGGAGGGACACTGCGATAGAATTCCTCAGTGACTTGAAGAAGCGTGTCCCGATCCATGATGCCATCCGCCAGAGAGCTATCATCAACCGCAGCGCCACAAAAGAGGTTCACTGCGCCAAAGTGTTTGAAGATGTTAGCTCCATTGGTGACATTCCTGCAGACTTGGACGATAGTCGTTCGGTTGTAGGCGAGCTGCTTGATGACCTGCTGATGGACGAGAATGCAGCCGACCGATTGCAGCATGTGGATCTCGGTGACGTTCCTCTTTTGGAAAACGAGCTTCTAGGCGATGACTGCGCGGGCGAGGAGACGATTCGGCGCTGGTTGAAGCTAAAGCGCGACACTGCAGATTATCAGAGCTATGCGTCGATTCCTGAAGGGGAACGCTCCTCGTGGTCTGCGTGGTATTTGCGTCACGTAAAGTGCAAAGACGCAAATTGAGTTTCTCATTCTGTCCCCACGGGAGAAACAGTCTCTGCTTTACTCACAGAAGGATTTCATAACGAAAGGATAATCAAACAAACAAAAAGTTGTTTCGGCACTAGCGTTGTGGCCGTATCGAAAGCAACGTGGCGCTTCGCACGAAAACGCCATGTCGACGCACTTGTCGACCTTTTCAAAGCGGAAAATCAGAAGTTGCCAAACAACATGCTTTCCTTCACCTTGGCGCCGCTTCGCATCAACCTTCTTATCATCTTTCCCTTTTTTTTTTACGATTCGCACGACTTTCTGTCGGAACAGGTTCTTGGCGGCCGCAGCACACATACTCGCACTCGCAAAAGGAATTGCCCCTTCCATAAACTCGAGGGGAATAGAAGAGGTTTCGCAGAGCAGACAACACAAGAGGGAACGTAGCTCTCACTTTTTGCTTACTGCAATGGTAAAGGCAAGGACCAACGCCTCGGCCTTTCCTCTCTGCCACCAATAATCGGCCCACGTAAGAACGACACGAATCGATCAGCATCTTCGAGGACTCGATCTATCGATATTGAGCTGGAAACGGCAGCAGTCATGAGGGCAACAGTTTTCGTTCTGATTGCGACTCTGGTGGCAACGGTGTGCCTTGCTGCCGAGGCGGAGGTGGCTAGCGACACGACTGTGACTATTACTATGTCCAACACCACAGCGACTGGGATTATCGTCGGCATTGCGCTTATTAGCGTGCTGACCTTTGCCGTGGGCATGATGCAGGGCATTCAGATTTCTGATACTATTACAGACTCTTCCACGGAGACCAGCTAAAAAAAAAGACACGGTAACCTTGTTGCCTTCTTTGTGTGCAGGTGCCGCCCGACACACTTTGTTTTCGCCGTTTATCGTTGAGGTTCGTGGTATTTGCCGAGCTGAGAAGAAAGGTGTATTCGGTTTCTAAAGAAAAAAGAAACGACGCGATGGTGCTCCTTTGTGGGAGACAACTGCCGTGCAAGGCTATTTGAATAGCCTTTGATGTCAGTATTCGAACGAAAGCATCTCATGCTCTTGTGACGTCCGTGAACCGAAGAGCCACTTGATTATGGGTTGCTCCGTGCGTTCAGAACGCTGCCATTGTGTTTGCGCGACTTGGTGTTCTTGTTTGATAAATTTCAGTCTTCTCTCCCGTTTTCTACGCTCTCCCTTCTCTACTACCCTCCTCTTCGTGTCGTCAGCTTCCATGGCTGTACGCATATCTTGAGGCATGGCTTTGTAATGTGTGAACGGATCGACTCCTCGCGTCTCGAGAGGCAATCACACCCCTTTCATCAACTGAAGTGCTCGCGCAGCATACGAAACCGCGCGGCTGTGATTTATCACCTCACTCGTGCAAAGCTGCACGTAAAAGTGCCCCAGGATGTGCTTTTCTCTGCCTCTTTGTCGTACGCTCTCAACATCAGTCGCATGAGTGCAAAATGCCCGACTTTAGGTCAACTGCGGCCGGTCTCAAATGAAACGGATATCGTCGCTGTCGAAATGCTTATTTTTGAGTTTGTGAGGCCGCACGTAGTACTGATCGAAGGCTGCCTGCGACTGGAGCTGAAGAGGCTTGTGCTGCATCGGCCACTGCCTCTCAAGATTCGGGAGTGCGTCGGGCGCGTCGCCATCGCATTGTCTGACACACTGTATGCTTGCCACTACTGTTTGTTTCCGGAAGCTGCTGCTCGGGCGTGCTTGCTCAATGCGTGCGAGCGTCTAAGTGTTGATGTTGACTCTGCAACTCTTCCGGACGAATTCAGGACGCCACAGGTGGCCGAAATACGCGCCTTTTTTTCGACGCCCGAGGCGGAGAGGACGTGACATACTTTTTTCCCTCCCCTCGTGTCGTGCAAAGAAAAAGTGGTGATGGCTCGCTGAAGTGACGAGTAACGAATTACCGAACTGCTGCATTACGTGAGCATCGCGTGCGACAAAACAAGCCAAAAGAAGTGCTTGTGTGAAGAACAAGAGGCGCATACAGCTGCCACTGGTCCGCACAAAACACATTCGAAGGGAGGAGGCAAATCGAGAGTTGGTCTCACAGAGCCTTTTCTTTTTCTTCAGGACAGCGGCCGGTAGCGTCTGCGGGCCGCTTCTCTTCTTTCATGATCAGCGCGGGAACATTTTCTTTGCTGAATTCCGCCTATCTTTCGCTTTCAAATTCTTCTCGGAAGAGCAAGTCGGAAGGTAGCCACGTCTCCTTCTGAAGAGGGACGCGCACTTTGCCCACTGCACCGGCACAAACGAAAAGGGAATAAAGAGCGGTCGAAGTTTTCACTCTCTCACACAGGCACATACATACACACACACAAAAAAGAAGAGCGGTGCTCTTCGACTCTCTTATTCGGGGTTTCCTGCGTCGCCTCAGAGATCAGTGTAGGTTATTAGAGAGAAACGCCGCGTTGCCTCTGCCCTCTGACTCGACTGCGCGTTCTCATCTTTGCGCATTTTCTTTTTCTTTATAAAGAAGAAGTAAGCCGGGTGCAAGCATCTACGCATCTGTTGCACACTTCTCTTTTTCACTCTTGCATTCTGCTCCTGCTGGTGATCGCTGACCTGCCCCCCCCCCCCCGGTGAGCATCGCAGGTGATACGATTGCTCTCAAAAGAAGCAGCGTGATGAGCTCTGGCAACAATGCCGATGATTGGGGGCTGCTAAGTGTGGCGGACATCATCGACAGCGTTGTCGCCACTGATGATCACGAGGCCGACGGATCGACTGACGTTCCCTCCGCGGCCTCTGATGAGGCCAGCGTGCCGAGTTTTCTTTTGGAGGCAGCGCTGGTGGAAAACCTGCAGCGCAGCCTTCTTTCTGGTGTCAAGAAGCGCCTGTACGCCCACTCAACGCGCATCGAGCGTGTGTTTGAAGTTCGTTTTCGGAAAGTCAAGCTGTCTTTGTCGTCATCGAAGAAAATTCGTGACCGATTGAGTGAGGCTATTGTGTCGATGGGCGCTTCCCTTCCCGCACAAGAGGAGCACACAAGTTTGCTAAGCACCATCGCACTGCTCGGTGCCGTCACAGATTGTGACGAGAAAGGCGCATACACGTCAGTGCTGCTCGACAGCGTCGCGCATGTGAACTGGGATATTGCGTCGCCACAATCGTGTCTGGAGCTCTTTCGCATTGTTGAAGCACACGCCAGCGAGGATGAATTGAGTGAGGAATTGCGTGTGGCGGTCGCGCGTACAAAACTTGGCTTGGCGCTGCGCAGCGGCTGTTTGTCCCTGTTACTGAAGTGCCTAGTTGCACCTTCCGCCCTTCTCATTCTAGACCCTGCCGTGTTTCCGCCCAAGTCATCGTCGCAGTGCGTCCGTGTCTCTACGGCGACGATGTCTGATTTCCTTGTCAAGACGCTCGTGCTCCCCGCTCAGTTCCGGCCGAAGGACTCGTTGCAATGCTCGGCACACGGCCGCACTCTTCTCCTTCTGGGTGACACGCATGTTGCCCGCTACGAGGCGTTGGGAACGATGGGCACGCGTCTTATCCAGCGCAGCGTGCAGCAGCTTCCGGGCCAGCGCGGGGATGTTGTTCTACACCCCAACGAAGCTGTCGCTCTGTGCATACAAGCTCTCGGGCGAGATGAGCACTTCTGGCACTTTTCCGTTTGCCGAGAGGGTTTGGATGGAGAGAGTCACGGCCGTCTAACGCTGCGCACAACCGGCCTCTCGCTAGCGGAGGTGCGCTTCCACTTCTGCGTGACAGGGACGGACACGCTGTGCTGTCTTGTTTCGTCGCATCCCCCCCAGCGCACGCGCGGCTGTCTCTACGTGGGCGAGACCTCTCTCGAGGCGCTCCTTGGCACTGCGTCGACAATAACGCTTGCCCCACTTTTCCGCAATCCATCGCTTAATGCGGCGTCAAGACGTCGCACTGCCTTCCACTTTACCAAGTCCGTTTCCGTTGCGGTGGGGCGTGTGACTCTCAAGGACAGGTTTCACCCCTTCTGCATTGAGATGTGGGTGTTTCCGCGAAGCGTGGCGAAGGACCAGATTTTCCTTTCCATAGGTGACAAGAGTGTTGAGGAGGTGCTTCTCGGGCTGGAGCCTGTCGGCGACGGGGTTCGATGGCGTGGTGGTGCTCGCACACCGCGCTTAGGACCGTCTTTTGCGATGTACAACTCCGCCGGAAAGCTGTCCGTGCTGGAACGGTGGTGGCATGTCGCTCTCAACTTCAACGGGGCGGCGTGGGAGCTTTGGCTTGATCACGAGCTGGTCAGTCGGCAGCCAGCTCTTGTTTCACCCAACGCCATTGTCAACGCCAAGTGCGTCGTGGGCAAGAGCTTCATCGGATTGGCAGCGGAGGTGCGCGTTTGGCAGCACACCCGCACCGCCGCGGAGCTCGCGCGAGATGCGCGGAGGCCGCTGCTGGGCAACGAGGACGGCCTCTGTGCTTACTTCCCACTCGACGAAGGATACGGCAATGTGATCATGGACTACGCACCGCACCACGAACATGCTCTCTTGCCCTACGGAGAGCCATATTGGTGCGCAGTGGGTTCATTTCCAGTCCTGGGGGATTCCCTCGACAGTCGGCAGGTGCTTGATTTTGTGCCACAGGCCTGGATCGAGGAGGCGGACGAGGTCTTCTTCGCGGCATCGCGGGAGTCGTACACCATCGCCGGCGTGCGCTCTGACCACACGCTGTGCGTGTTCGACTATGCGCGTGACCGGCGGTGCCTTGTAGCGCAGCGTAGCGTCGAGCTTCCAGTCTCTTGGTGTGTCAAGGGCGTCTCTGCGGACCCCGCACGCAAATCCTTGTGTTGCTGCGCTGTCGCGGTGCCTTTGAGCGGTGCTGCCGCTGCTGCCACCACTAGCGCCGCACCGCAGGTGTTTCTGTGGGAGATGTGGGCGTATGCGGGCCACACTGAAGCTGCTCCACATGTGCCGTACGAAACCTCGTGGCAATGCGGAAAAGCCGTCCTGGAGCGCAGCGCCGCACACGCGCAGCGGATTCTGTGGTCTGCACAGTACTTGACCGATCAATCCACCTGGGCCTCAGTCGTTCCGCCTTTTGTACTTGACCCTGACGATGCCGTGCTAACCCTGCTGCTTCGGGTGGCTCAGCAGGCTGCTTCGGCACAGACCTCGCAGCGTGACCGCGATCTAGTGCACCAGGCCTGCACTCTGCTTCAGGTGAATCTGCTCGCGCGGCTGTACAGCTCACCGCTCGACTTTGCCCTTCGCGTGGGCGGGTGCTACGACTCAGTGGAGCAGCTGTTGCGGGCAGCGGCGGAGGGTGAGGAGACGGATCGCTCTGTGGTGACCACGCCAACGTCGCATCTGCGCGAATCCATCGTACGGTTTGCGCTTCGCTGCACTTGTTTGGATGCCCCGTCTTCCTCCGCACTCCTTCGATGCTGCTGCCAGTGTTTCCTGACAGAGGGCGGCCGGCTGCTGTTCCTGGAGACACAATCGGGCAAGTCGCGAGCGCCTGCGGCAGAGACGGTCTACTGCTGCCTGCTGACGCTGTATAGCTCTCTGCACACGTGCTGCGATCTGCTGTCCTCACAACCCGCCAGTCAGCTGTCCTCCCTATTCTCTGCCCTATATATGGAGGCCATGTACCAAGTGGACCGCTCGCTGCGCGTGAAGAGCGTCGACGGCCTGCTGCGGACAAGCCACTGCTTGGAGGTTTTGGCGGAGGTGCTGCTGTCGGGTTGTGGTATGGACGGGGATGCGGCGCGGCTGGAGACGTTGCAGTGCGTTTACAGCACCGCGCTGTTGCGGTGCTGCGAGAAAATGGTCGACGCCGTTTCGACGGCGTTGCGCCAGCTGCCCGAAGCGGAAGCGACGTTTCTCAAGTGCCTGCAGCTCAGCCCGATTGGGGCACTGCTCGCCTCGTTCGCTGTATCTCTTCCACTGCTCCCGACATCCGCCCTCGCTGCGTGCTCGGCGTCGCTGCAAAAGTGCCGAGAGTCCCTCCTCGTGCTGATCGACCGTTTTCCCAGCGAGGAGGCGAAGCGCTGGGCCTCGCGTCTGTGCGTCGCCCTTACCTACTCGCTCGCCCAGCTAGGGTGCACGTTGCTCAACCCCCTCCCCTCCTCACAGGACGCGGTGCCAGTAGCGGCGGCGGCGGCGGGAGCCTCTACCGCACAAGGTGGGCCGCAAACAGCTGCGGCGTCGCCAAGACCGCCGTACCTGAGCGTGCTGCGTAACGGTCAGCGCCGCCTGAATACAGAGCGCGACGCTCTCATCAAGAATCTTCAAGGTGGCGTTGGTGTGCTTAGCCGTGTGTTTGAGGAGCTGCAGATGAAGGACGTCTCGGCGTTGCGTGTAGTGCGTGATGAGCAGCTGCGCGAAACGGAGCGGCAGGTGATGGCTGCCTGCTGCGCACTGCTACTACCGACGCAGGCATTGCGTGAGGCCACTCCTGACAGCCTTCTCCCTGCGTTCCAGCTGGTGCTCAAGCTGCGGCCGTGGTGTCTGTCGAAGCGGCAGGAGTCGAAGGAGTACGTTACCAAGATGCGGGAGCGCGCTGTGTTTCTGGCCTTGTTCGAGCCGATCGCTGAGGTGGGCGACGACGAGGTCGGCACGGGGCAGGCGGGAGCGACTTCTTCCTCTGCCTCGTCGAGGACCCGCGCCAGCAGCACATCCAACTCGCATGCTGCACAATTGACGCAGCGGCAGAAGTGGCGGCGGCTCTTCAAGAGCTGGAAGGCCATGCGGCAACTTAAGGCGCTCATGTCGTCGCGTGAGGAAGCGGCGGATCTGAACGTCGGCGCTGAGATCGTTGCCTGCTTCCAAAGTGAGATGAGTACGTCAGAGATGGAGAGCGCCGTGGCGTGGCGTTCGAAGAAGGCGCAGTATCGTCTTGTTGGCCTCCAGCTTCTGTGGCAGCTCACCGAGGAGGCGCGGCACAGTGCGCTGCTTGCGCGTGTGCTGCACCCCGTGATTGCGCGGACCCTGTGTGGCTGGCACTACGCTGACGGCGTCGACGGATGCTCAGTGGAGCAGCTCACTCGGCTGCAAAGCGCCTTCTTTCTGCTGCTTGAGGCGGCTGTGAAGGCGTACGAGGAGGTGGGGAAGCAGGCGCAGCCGTGGGTGCTGCTGTTGGCTGCCCTTTTCTCCTGCCCGTTCCGACGCACAGATTTGCGCAAGTTGCGAACCACCAGCGCCTCCGCCGAGGTGATGCACCGTCTCTGGACTGCTGAAGGGTCCCCGGAGCTGCTGTATGAGCGAGTGAACGGCTCTCTGCCGCGGGCGCTGCGGGCCACGAAACTCTCTCCGATCGGGTGTGCCTCCACCATGACGGTCGGGGCTGCCGGCCTGACGCTGTGCTCCTCCGGCGGCCGCGGCAGCTGCGTCGCGCCATGCACCTGGACGAAGTCGGTACGCAAGGAAGCCGCATCGTACTACTACGAGGTTCACGTGGTGGATCTGTACCAGGGCGGGTACGTGAGCGTTGGTCTGGGGCCGGCGGACTACAGTCTCTCGCAGATGCCAGGCTGGGACCCAGACTCATTCGCGTACGACGGACTGGAAGGGGCCGTGTACAACAACCGCAACGCGCGCGTAATCGGCTCTACCTTCGGTATGGGTGACGTTGTCGGCTGTGGTTGGGACCGCGAGGCGGGCGACATTTTCTGGACCCGTAACGGCAAGTCTGTTCACTCCGTCAAGGCTCTGGTGACGTTGGAGCAGCTCAGCCCGCTCATAGGCATGAAGGGAAAAGGCTGTGTTCTCGTGAACTTTGGGGCGCGCCCGTTTGTTTACCAGAACTGGCCTGTAAAAGCCGCCGGAGCTTCTTCGCGCGTGGTGTCACCAACAGAACTAGCTTCCAGCGCGCGCCACTTGGGCCCGCGTTTGGAGTTGGAGGTCTCATGGGACGGATGGGATGCCTTCCGCCTCTTATCTATGCGCGCGGCGAAGGTGATCGGCGAGGCTGCGTCCCAGGTCGCCTTCATTGCACCCACATCGATGCCAGAGCTCGCGGAAACGGTGGGGCGCTGTCTCGATGCTCTCGTGGGCGCCTTGGCCTCCTCGGCAGAGGTGAGCCTTTCACAGCTGCCGCTTCCAGCCCGCTATGTGACGACCTTGCTCGGCCATTTGACACTCCTGTGCAAGCTTCTTCGCGGCGTGCCAGGAGACGTCATCGCCATTCACACTAGCCGCGTTGCAGCGCTGCTTGCGAAGATGGCGACGCGGTGGCTCTTGACCACCTCACGTGTCGTCCTCTTCAGCGCTGAGGAGAGCGAGGCGGTGACGGCGCTTTTAATGGCGTGGTACTACACGATGTATCTAACACCACCGACAGTTGTTCTCGCTCCCGCTACAAACGGCAATCCGAGAAAGGTGGATGCTACAAGCGCCACCAAGCCGAGCTCGCGTGCGGCGCGCGCCGCGCCGTCCAATGCCGCAACTGCCTGGCCATCTCCTCCATCGCTGCCCAACTTCCTTCACGTGCTCCTTCAGTTGGCAAGCTGCATCATTACCACTGGTGACGCGCGCATGTCGGCCTCCGAAACTCGGCATGTTCTGGAGAGCAGCGCAAACGTGAGCGTTGTAACTTCCTGCGACACGGCGCACTGGCTCGCGTTGTCGCTGCTGCAGCACCTCAACAACGACCGCGACGAGCGCAGCCATCACGCATGGCAGACGGAGTTACAGGCGTGGCTCCAGCACACGCTGAAAGCCGGTCCGCAGATTCCTGAAGGGGATCAGGGAAAGGGTAGTGGCGACAAAACCAAGACGCGTGACATTCTGCTCGGCCTTGCCATCCTTGGTGGCATACCCCGACTGGCTGTGCCGGGTGATACGGTTATGGCACATCTCTCCACGCACACCATCGCACCGGTGCTGCTCCTGCACGCCTCGTGGTCGGAGGAGATGTGCGAGGTTCTGGAGGTGCAAGCAGGCGACGCGTCAAAGGCGGCGGTGAAAGCCCCGACAACCGCGCAGCCCGCCATGGCTACTCACGTCATCAAGAGGCTCCCGCTGCGTTTCGTGCACGCCACCCTGGGCGGGGACGAGCCTCCCACTGACACCTTTCCCATCAAGGGGGACAAAGCGCACCTGGAGCTCGCCGAGGCGGTGGAGCAGCTAGCGCAGGTGTGGTTTCTAACGGTGACGCCGGCGACACGGTCGAGTGAGGATGTGTGTCTTGTCGCCCAGTTGTCCTACGTGCTGGTTCGCTGTGCGGAACGCCACGTTGTGTCGGTGTCGCCGCAGCTGATCGACTCTCTCTCGGTGCTGACCGGCATGGCCGACGATGTCGCGTCCAACATGGACCAGGTTCGGTTAGAGCTCGTGCTGAGCTTGTGGGGCCTGCTCCAGTACCGGCAGCGGCGCGGGCTGCTCCGAAACTCGCTCAGTGCGATGCGGACGGACCGCGGAGGTTGGATTGGCAGCGACGAGAGGGAGCAGCTGGGATCTCGAGGGAACGCAGGGTGCAACCTCGTGCGGGTTGGCGACAGCGTCGCTTCCCCTACGGCCCCTTCATCGATGCGGCTGCGGACCTTTGCAGCCCTCGACCCTCTACGTCACCATCTGCTGGGCCCCGTCCCCGCCGAGCCGGACATGACCTACGAGGAGGAGGAAGACGAGGGCAGTGACCCGGAGGACGACGATGACTCCGAGTTCGGTACGCGCTCCCCGTACCCCCTACACGGGATGGACGACCTCGACGAGGAGGACGGCGCTGACGACGAAGACGCAGAGCCGTCTAGGCTTGCCACCATCGCTCTCGCGCAGACGGAGTCGCGGCTTTCGGCGTCCTCTACGCCAGATGCCCTGTTTTTGCCAACCGAGCGAGAAATGTTCGACACTATTCACTTCAACGGCGGGTGTGTGCGTCTGGTGGCTGGTGCCGCGGTGGGGCTGAGCTTCACCGTGGATCTTGCACTGCGCATGACGAACATAGAGCGCCATCAAATCCTCTTTGCGCAGATGCTGCGCGGCGGCTCGGCTGCGACGGCGCTGGAGATGGTGGCCCGCATTACGAGGGGCAACTTGGAGTTTGGGTGGTTCCCGTGCTTCCCTGGCGGCGAAGCGGAGTTGGACCCTGCCGACCCGGCAACGATTTGCTCATTTGCCTTGTCTGAGACTGACCTCAACACGTGGATCCGCGTCACCTTTGTGCAATCCGGCACTACCCTGTCTCTCTTCCGTGGCGGCCTGCTGCTCGACTCCCGGCCGATGAAGACTGGCGGCGGTTCTCTTTTGCAGGAGGAGCTGCGACTCGGGGGCATTCCTCAGCAACTCGGCTCCAGCGCCTTCATCGGTGACATCAAGAACTTTCGGGTGTATGAGCTCGCCTTGCGGCCGACCATGGTGGAGCAGCTGCGGCGCCTGAACTCGTCTTTGTCGATGTTTTTGGAGTCACATCTGGCGCTGCTGCTGAAGACGACGCGAACCGGTGTCGAGAACGCGGCAAAGGCTGCCGCATCGGTTGTGCTGGACGTCTGGACGGAGGGGGACGTGGGCTACCTTGACGAGTCCGAAGAGGCAGCCGCTCGCCACATCCAGGCTCGCGAGGCGTGCGCGCAGGAGCTGGACTTTGGCACGGAGTCGGAAGAGACCGACCTTCGCGTGCTTAGTGAGCCGTTGCCGTCGCAGCAGTCTGTGCTGTGGCACAAGAAGCGTTCCCAGTCTCGTGAGCAGCTGCTCAGCATCTGCGCAAGCTGCTATCACCAACTGGCAGCCTTCTACAGCGCACACATTTTGGCCCACGCAATGTGCCGCGTGGTGAAGTCTTCCCACGGCTTCTCCGAATCGGATCAGCACACCATGCAAGTCCTCAAGGACGACGCCTGCGTAGCGCGGTTGGCAGACTGGGCTGTGTCGACGTCGGGCAAGGATATGACGACGCTGCTGGACGAGATGTGGCTTTCTCTGTGCCGCGTGAGCAGCGACCGCACCGAGGATGCCGCGAAAGTGAAGGCGATGTGGGAGATGGGGAATGCATTGCTGGTGGAGCTGCTCCGCATTGCCCAGCGGTCGCCGCACGCTCGCATATTTGAGTCGGCGCACCCTCAGCGGCCGTTCGCCTCGAATGTGTACGAGGTGCAGGTGCCAGGGCAGCGCTCCTACGCTGTGTTTGTGGATGAACGGAGCGTGGCGAGCTGGCGACTTGTAACCGTCTCCGCTGACCGAACGTTGGGTGCGATGCTATCCGAGTTTTGCAGCACGGCACTCTCCTCGTTTGAGGTGTGCTTGCCACAGTTCTTTCTGACGGTGCGATCGGCAGCGGAGTCGTCCAACTGGGGCCATCGCATCGCTGTCGTTCACAATTACCAACCGCAGCTGCGGGCGATGCGTCTCTTTCGAAGCGCGCTCTCCGCCTTTCTCACACTCGACTCACCGGCGAGCTCCGCGGTGGCGTACGTTTGGTCGGTGGAGTGCCTCATGGCTCTGCGCACCGTGGCGCAGCGGAGCACTAGCAAAACACGACTCCTCGCTTTCACCTGCCTCAACCACCTGCTTTTGTTCAGCCAGCGCTTCCGCACGACCCCGCCGCCGCTGTCATTGCCGTTGCTCCTGCACGACGTTCGCCGCATGGCCTTGCGCCACTACCGCCGCCGCCTCCCTACACAGCGCGTGCTGGGCCGCTTCATTCAGATGAGCATGGAGAGCTACGTCATGCAGCGGGATGCAGCCCAGTGCTGGCAGGCCGCGCGAACGCCGCAAGCGCCCGAGTGCTCCCCACCAAGCATGGACTCTGGTGCGGGTGATAGGACCACCGCCGAGGGTGCACCGTTGCCGACGGACGCCAGCGCAGAGGAGAGTGCGGCCACGGCGGATTTCCTGCGTCACCGACAAGATCAAATGCAGCTGTACCGCCAGCGCGACACTGCCGCAGACCGAGTGAGCATCCAGAAGGTTCGCAACCCACAGAGTCTCTCGCTCGAATGGAGCGGCGACGGGGTGTGCATTCTGCGGAGCGATGACACTGGAGGCTCAGTGGTGGCCGGGGTGCCGCTCACGGCTGGTAGATGGTACTACGAGCTGCGAATCGGTGGAACAGGCGACCTTTCAGTTGGTGTGTTGCCTATCTCGTCCTCCGCCTTCGCTGACCAGGAGACGCTGCTGCCGCTGACGAGCGCTGCAATGCAGGGGCGCGAGCCGGTCACCTTCAACGGCTGCACTGGTGTGTTTCACTGTGCGGAGCAGCAGCAACTGCCTTTGCAGCAGAGGCCGCTAAGCACGCCGCTGTGGTTCAGCAGGGATTATCTGGGAATCGTCATTGACATACCGGTGCAGCGGTGCACGATTCTCGTGAACGGGGTCCAGGCGGTGAGCTTCACTTTTGGGCCAGAGGCCGCCCCCAGCGAAGGCGCCGCTGCTGCCTCCCCCTCACCTTCTTCCACGATACCCTCTATCTACAACAACGGCGAAGATATGGGTCCTTCCAACGGAGCGGAGGCGCGGCACGAAGGTGTTGACACCAGCCACAGCAGTCGTCACCCCAGGCACCGCTCGGTGGAGCGCAGCTCAGCATCAGTTGCCTACTACCCATATGTGTCGATGGGGCAGGCGGACTCGGTGTCGCTCAATTTCGGGGCGGCCTACTTCGAGCACGAGGTGCCGTCTGGCTGTTTGCCCTTGGACCCAGCCAACCTTTCTTTGGGCACGATGTTCCCGTACAACCAGATGCGCTCACTGCAGGACCTCGCCGCCCACCTCCTCACCGGTGGCCGGTATCCCCTGCCACCGTTCTACTACGAGGAGGCCGACCCGTTTGCCGGTTCCACAGAGCGGGTGGGCCCGGCCCACGTGTCAGTGCAGGCCTCCGCAAATGTGCAGGTGAACATGGAGGACGTGAAGAACACCGGTCTCGATTTCGAGACCGTGACGGGGGACTGCGCGGTGGGGGCCGGCGCCTGGTACTTCGAGGTGACCTTGCGGACCCAGGGGCTGATGCAGATTGGGTGGATGCAGAAAGGCGAGGCGCCGCACGGCAATGGCCACGGCGTCGGAGACTCCTCCACCTCCTGGTCGGTTGACCTGTTTCGGCGCGTGATGTGGCATCGCGGGGTACCGGAACCGGTGAACATGCCGCGGCGATGGGCTGCCGGGGACGTGGTGGGCTGCGCCGTGGACATGGCCCACGGCGAACTAAGCTTCTTCCTGAACGGCCGCCCCATCACCGGAGCCTCTGCTCTCGAGTCCCGATCGCCTCTGACC